>PYFS01001654.1:600000-880821 GCA_003671545.1 Ophiognomonia clavigignenti-juglandacearum | reverse complement strand
TTTTTGCACTATAGTATTTATTATAGTTTATATATATATATGATTATGTAATCATGATGATTACGTAATCGTGCATTTTCAAAATATGCACCTATAGTAAGAAACGTAGATATTGTATATAGCGATACGCTTTTTTATAAAGTGATTAATAAACTAATAGCCCTTTTTATAGCAAATAATATAGATTTTATCTTTATGGAAATTATTTTTAATTCGGTTGTTATTGCTATCAAAAAAAGAGCTTTTGAATATATTACTACGATGCATATCCTTAAATTTATTATTGCTATATTTAGGCTTAAAATTAAATTTTGGTTTAAAGCCGCTATGGTTATTACCGGTATAATAGCGGTCGGTATAAAATATATCTTTAGCGATTGCCAGATCATTAAAGTGATCGTGCTCGTATTCGCCGTTAGGGTAGGTTTCAATAGCTTTAGCTATATAAAAGGTGCTATAGCGGGTTAAGTGGGTTTCTAAAGAGAACCGTAGCTTTTAAAGCAATTGCTAAAAAGAAATTGAATTAATCTAAAAGGCATACTCTAGCTTTTTAACGTTATAGCATATTTGAATAAACGTTATTAATAGTTTTAAATCGTTGTATTTGCTTTGCGTATATTGATAAAGCGCCAATTTATCGTATAGCTTTTAAAATATCTTTCGGAAATCTATGTTTAGGTTTTCGTTATATATTTTGGTAAACGTTATAGATATCCAATCGCAATGGTATTAAGAACGGTTTGCTTTTATATCAAAATGGGCTTTTAGTTTGCGGTATATAATGGCGAACGTATCGTTTTGAGCTATATAATAGAGATAGAACGTTTCAATATCTCTTGCTAAAATATAAGGAAATACGGTATAGAATTAGCTAGGCTAGATATCAATTATATAATAAATATCTAGGAACAGCCGGGTCTTATTCTCTAAGATATCGTAGGGCTTGCCAATATAATTATTATTATAATTCCATAATTTGGCAAAAATCTATTATATCTGGGCATTTAATTTAATTATTAATATATTTATGAACGGAAAATCCCTATAAAAGTTATATAATTTAGCTATAATCTATGCCTTTTGCTCCGCTTTTAATACTTGCTAGAACCAATTATGGTATTTTAGAGGGATCCTTACGAAATCAAAAACTTTAATAAACGTGAAATTATATATATAGGTCGTTAGAAAAAGGTTTGGGCTAATTACGGGTGTAGGCTATTGAATTTGGGGTACCGCAGCAGGCTGGTAAGGGCTTTGAGCTATAGGTGCTAATAGGTTTAGCGCCTGATTGACGGGCTGTCCGACAAGCTGTTTAGCAGGCTATTAAGCAGGCTATTGGTCAATAGGCTGCTGTGGCTATAGGGCAAACGTCCAGCGATCTATTATCGGTATATTTAAAGACTTATTTTATTATTATATAGCGTAATTTATTATCTTTATAACGATATTTCGCAAATTATTTATTAAGCTTAGAATTATGCGGTATATAACCGGTGGCGAACTTCGATATAGAAATATACTAGGCATATTTCTTTATATCTTTTGAAAATCCCGTATTATATTTTCAACATTATAGGGATTATAAATAATTAAATATTAATATAGGCTATCTCTTAATAGTGAAAATAGGTTATTTCTATCATCATCGCATTAATTAAATATAACCGTAGCTCGGCGGGGATTTCCGGGTTTGGGTATGATAAAGGGAGGACTATAAAATGTTTGGGCTATAGCAATAGAATTTCCGGATATAGCTAAAATAACCGGACGCTACATAGCCTAAAATTTATACTATATTTATTAAATCTTTCCGATTTATAAACCCGGATCGAATTTTTATTATATAAATTTGTTAATTAGCTATTTAAAGAAACTCTCGGTATATGCTAATTAATATAAGACGTAGCTATTATTATCTATGCCGGGCCCTATATAAACGCTATAATAGCGTAGGAAATTTTTAAAAATTCGGGGGAAATTGCGGGGGAGATTTTTGAATATAAAAAGGGACCAATCTCAGAATTCGTCTATATATGACTTCTATAGCTCCGTGTTAAAGCTTTTCTCGGTATAATATTTAATTATTATAGCGGCCGCGTAAATAGCTAAATATTTTCTTTTAAAAAGCTCGTTGATTTCGTTTTATTAGCAATTAACGTCGATGAAATATTAAAGGCTTTTGCTAAGCCTGTAAAGGTTTAGGAGGCGTTATAACTCCGGGTTTTCTTATATTTATAAGATCGCGCTTATATAAGAGGCTTACGAATTATTAAAAGCTCGTAAATACGATCAAAGAAGGTCTTATTTTCGGTTACTATATGAAACGGACCGGGATCGGTCTAAGAGCTTAGTGGGTGCATTATCTGGATTATTGCCCAACTTTATTTTATCTTTTATATATACTATTTTTGGTTTTTTATAATCTTGGCTTGGTTCGTAAGGTGAGATGGAAGGTGAAATGCGTATAAGAGATTATATTAGCCTATTTCGAGAAATACGAGGCGAAGTAATTATATATGAATTAAGCAAGAGATCTTTTATTTATCCGTATTTACTTATAAATTCGTTATTGGTTTGCCTAATTCCATTTTATATATTCAACCGCAATTGGTATAAGAGTTTAGGCTAACAATACGTTTTCTAATTCGGTTTTTTCCTTTAAGAAAAAGGTAAAAAGGGAGAATAAAATGCAAAAAATAAAACGGGACGCAAAATAAGACGTAAAATAGATATTTAGCTTAAAGGAATTCTTGATTCTGCTTATATAAATATAATTGCCCAATTATTTTTATTAAATATATTTAAGAATTTAAGTAAAGTTTTTCTTAAAATTTAGAAGGAAAAAGGTAGAAAGAGGGTGATATAATTTTAAAATTACTAAATCGCGTCTCGAAGGTCTTTTAATATATTTACGCTCGGCCTATAATTGGTCGATTAGGCAAATGACGTTAGGCGAATTATGATCTCGGGTTTGGAATCGAGGATCTAGGAAAATTTAAGACCGAGTTTTAGGAAAGGATTCTTAACCAAGAGGTCCTTCGGGTAGGTTTTGGGTGGATTGGTTATATGTTGATAGAATATATAGTTATAAGGAAATCGAAGATATATTATAGTACGGTTAGAAAGCAATTGCATATATAAGGAAAAAGGATTAAGTTAAAGCTATTTAATTTAATAGTAAATTGGTCGATTATTGTTTTTATTATATCTCTTTTTTTCAGGGGTTCAAAAGGCGCAAGTTCGTCGAATTTAAACGCTTTTTGGCATAAAAAGAAAATCCGTCGTGTTTGCCGATCTATGCTTTAGCTTAATATATAAGTTAAGCATTAATCAATATTAGGTATATATTGGGATTACGTAATACTCTTCTTTTCGTTTTAATTGGGTTTTGGTTGTTTCGTTATTGTGTAGAGAAATTAATTAAACGGCCGATGGCTGTAGAAGTTAGTTGTAGCTAGATTGAGATGATCAATCATCCCTTGGCCACCAACCGGTTCTGCCACCGCCCTATGCAGGGGCAGGGGTAGTTAGGTAAGCTAACTACCTCTGCCGTGGCCCCCTGCCCTATTCGGCAGGAAGCCCTACTAGCTATTCTCTCAACATCTTTTGATTCTTTTTATATAATTAGCGAAAGTCGATATTATTATATAAATAATTATATTTAATTCTTTTTATTTATTTTCGAAAATTATTATATAAAGTCTATCTTTTAGACGGATTAAATTATAATTTCGATTTATATGATATCGAAAACGATTTATTATAAATTAGCTATGGTTTCCTTAATATTAATAAGAATTCCAAGTTATTTAATATATAAATAATAACGGATTATTTATACCCCCCGATTTCTACCTTGTATTTCGTAATTATTTTAATATAGACCTCGTTGACCCTTAAGGTAACTCCTTTGATTTTCTTCGATTCGATAAGCCATATAATAACGCCTATCTTTTTAATTATTTCTCGATTAATTATAACAAAATATTCGTAGCCTTCGTCTATTAAAATGATTTCCTCGTTGATCTTATTGATAATCGTATAAATAAATATAGATTCCGATTCTATTACGATAAAGATTATATAGCTATTAATACTCTAATTTTGCTTGAAACCCTAATTTTCCTGTAAATATCTATTTTTTCCGATCAAAATTCTATTATCTTTTTTTTCGGATATCGATATATCGTTATCGAGCTTTAGCTTGAAGATCTATATAATATTCATCCGGTTCCCCGAATTTCCTTTATTTTTATTCGAATTTAAAAATAAACAATATAGATATTATTTAAAGAAATAAATAAAGATATTATAATGTTTATAACAATTACTCTAAAAACATATCTTTTAAAAAAGACCTATTTTGCTTTATATTAATTTACGCCGTTATTTATCTAATTCCCCTCCCGCTAGATTTAATATCCTTTTTTTCTAAAACGGTTAATATTCATCTATATATTGGTATTATTATCGTAATCTAAAATCGATCCTAAACTATTATTTTTAAATTCTGGTAAAAGCATATCGAGTATCTAGGTTTTATTTTCCCTTTTTTAAAGGTTTTAATAGGTTTACGCTAATGATTTGAAATATTTAATTTATTCGAAATATTAAATAATATTTTGGATTTCCGCGATATAAATTCGAATTCCGTAAATAGATTTACGATCATTAGCTTATTTTTAAATATTTTAAATATTCCCTTCTTCAATTAACTTATCCGCAATTTATTATCTTATCTATAATTATCGGCTTTCGTTAAAATATTTTCGAATTCTATTAAGGAATCCCCGAAAGGCTAATTATTATGCTATTTCAATTTCGATAAATCGTTCTAAACCTTTTCTTTAGCTATAATAATATAAAACGTACGATCTATATAAATAATCAATTTTTTAAGGTTATAATCTTAAATCGTAACCTCCAATCGATTAAAAAATAACGATTTTCGAACGTTTTTTAAAATAGATTATACGGTAAATACTATATTACGCTTTATATTTCCCTCCGATTAAATCCGCTAAATTATCAATAATTAATTTCTAAATTAATATCGCCCGCTATTCGGAGTAATTTTTTATTTTTTCGGTTTATTTTATTTATGTTAAAGTTTTCCGAAAATAAGATTTCGGAGATAATTTAAAGATAAATTTCGGGATTATTCCGAACTTATTTTAAAAATATTTCTTTTTATTGGAAAAAGAAATAATCGACTTAAACGTAGTATTTTTAAAGTTATTATCGATTGTTTAATAAAGAAAAATGCTTATTACGCCCGATTATTATAGCGATATTATTAATATTTTTACGAAGTTAAAGGATATAAATATTTTTTAAAATATTACGGATTCTTTTAAAATTAATCCAGCGAATAGAAAAAGATTATTATTTTCGTTATTTATTATTATGATTTTCAATTTATACTTGAATCGATAAAATTCGATTTAATTAATATAAAAAAAATGATATTTAGATCGATCTTAATATAATAGGGTTAATAAAGCAAATGTTAATATTGTCCGTATCTAAATTAAGATGGATAGAAAAGGAAAAAAAAGAAATTATATAGAACGATCTGGAACTCGGCATAAAAATCTAGGTATTTAAGATATAATCCGAAACGTCGCATAGCCACAATCCCAGCCACTCCAGCTACGTTAGCTTGCTGGCTGCAGCCCACGTAATAGCCCTGTCACGTCTTCCCAGGGCCATGCACTTAATATTATCAAAACTATGTAATCAAGGATTTTCATATTCTTAAAGAGTATTATTATCTTGCTAATGCCGGTTTTAGGTATGATGGGAGATTATTGACGCCTATAAGGAATATTCGTTATTAATTAATAAATCGGTAGTATTAGATTCAAAGCTTATAAATAAAGCATAGTTATATAATCTATATTATTTTTTAACGAAGATAATTATCGAAAAAGTATTTGGCGTACTTAAAAGAAAATTTACGATTTATCGTTAGCTCTATTATTTTTCTCTAAACATTTAGACCAAAATCATCTATACCACCGCCGGCATATATAACTTTATTTTAAATAAAAAGATACGATTAATAACGTATAGGAGTAGAGGGACTTTGACCTTATATAATATGTTAATAACGTTTAGGCGAGAGATGCCGCGGGCACGATCTTTAATGCTAATAATACGAAAACGAATAAAGCTAATCCGATAATAAAAAGCGGGAGTAGGTATCTACAGCGATATAGCGGTCGGATAGGGGAATATTAAAGTAATATACGTTAAAAGGATTTATTCGAATTAACGACGAAAATTATTAGATTTAATAGGAAAAAAAAATAAGAGAAAGAAAGAAGAAAAGTATATAAGTAGCATAATAGATTATGATGTAAGTTATTATAAGGGTTAATAGCAAGGTTAGCGTAGCGGGTTAATTTATAGGATTTAATAGATTTTGGGTTAAAACTTAATTCAAAAAAGATAATTCAAATAAATCATAATATTAACGGATAAAAGCCTAAGATTTAAAGATTGAAAATATTATTAAAAATCAAAGATATAATTCTGATTAATTCCTTAAAAATGCCTCTGTAATATATACGCGTATTTATTAATAAATTTTGAAATTATAGCTCTTCGAACAATATAAGACTGTATTTAATATTATTGCCTATATTAATTATATAATGTACTATATTTCCCAAAATTTAGCTAATTATATAATTTCTTTTCAAAAGAGTACTTTTTTTTAAAAAAAAAACTCTAAAACCGTTAATCTATTATTTTAACCTTGCGTATATAAAGCTGTTATAAGGATTGTTCGAGATAATGAAGATATTTATAATAGCGTAGGAAAAAGGCCCGGTAGCGGTAAGCAAGGTACTAATAAAACGAATAATACGCCGCTGTGCTGGGGCAAGGTGTGGAGGGAGTACCTGGGGGTGGGGATAGGGTGTCTTGGGCCCTGATCAGGGTAGGATCACGGGTATAAAGCAGTCAGGACGGTGATTTTCTTCTTAGGCCCTAGTTTTAGTTTTGGCATCTACTTTTCTTCTCTTCGTTTTACATAATCTGATTTTAATACCCCCAACTCTAATCAGAACGTGACCATTCCAAATTACGATTTTTATATATTTTTAAGCTTATATATACCCCGATTCCGATTCTCCCTACCGGTTTCAGCAGCGCCGTTAAATCAAACGTCAATAATATTTTTTGGCGAATCTATTGCGTAGGCCCTATTAGCCATACTCTAGTTCATTAATCCCTCGAGCCGGAGGATTGTTTTATAAATTTATAACCCACATTTATTTCCTCTAACGGTTATTAAAGATATAGCTTATCATAAAGCTCTCTTTAACGGTTCGGTAGCTATATCTTTATACTAAAATTTCTAAATATCCTCTCTTTCAAATTAACGTTTAGTGTTTTCCCTAATTTACCACTCCCGCAATAATTACCCTTTTCTCATATTACATTTATTCCAGCTTTTCTCGGCGTTTTAACGACTTTCCAGCATAATCCCGTATCTAATCAAAATAATATATATATAACAACAACTATCCGATATACGGTGAACCAGAGCATGGCCAGTAGGGCCCACGCAATGGACTCGCCAAAAGATATTGTTGACGTCTGACTTGACGGCGCTGCTGAAGCCGGTAGGGAGAATCGGAATCGGGGTATATATAAGCTCAAAAGCACACAAAAGTCGTAATTTGGAATGGTCACGTTCTAATCAAAGTTGGGGGCATTAAAATCAGATTGTGAGAACGAAAGAGAGAAAACAGATGCCAAAACTAAAACTAGGGCCCAAAAAGAAAATCACCGTCCTGACTACTTTATACCCGTGATCCTACCCTGATCAGGGCCCAAGACACCCTATCCCCACTCCCCAGGTACTCCCTCCACACCTTGCCCCAGCACAACGGGACAGATATACTACCTTTAATAGCTCAGGAATATAACGCGGATCTGCTATAATTCGGGATAGCTTCTATAGACTAAAAAGTATATCTAATATAGCACCATTTATTAAAACGGTTTAAGGATATAGCGTATATTTGCCGTAATATAGGACAGATCTTAAAGGATTATAAAGGTATAAGCTATAAAGGTTACGCCGCCGACTTAACGAAAAAAAGGGAGGCTAGATATAAACCTCAGCGAATTTAATCCCTCTAATCGGAAATAAGCGAATTCCGGGTTTACTCTTTATATTCACTATAAGTATAACGTATCGAGGAATATAAGCTCTACGGAAACCTTACTAAAATTTGAAGCTATATAAAGCTCTTAAATCAAAGAACCTTCGTATATGAAAAGAGGAAGATCGCTACTTCGGAATTTTACAAAATATTAAAGCGGCAAAGATATAAGAATTAGCAATTAGCTATAACTTTGATCAGGGTAATATAAAAGAAAATTAAATATTGGGTTATTCTTCGAAAAACGCTTTCCCCCTTTCTTTTTTCCTTACCGCCTTCGGAAAACCATAATTTTATACCGTTAATAACCCCTCTTTATACACCCAATAATTCGACCTCATATCTTCGCCAATTAAATATATTTATATACCGATTCTTATAAACCTTGCCTATTCTTTTAAATCTTTACCTATTCCTTTATTCGAATATCTTCGTTTAAAAAAAAGCTTTAGCACTAAAAACATTATTTTCGCGAATTTTATATAATTCTTTATATTTTACTTTCTACCCTTCTACACCATATCTAATCAAAAAATCCCCGAAATCGCCGACGACCTCTTTAGCCGGAAATAGCTTAAGCTATCCAATATTGCTTTAGCCGATATTAAAAGATCTTCCTTTAATAAAAAAGACACCCTATCCACGGAAAACCCACCTCCTCAATACCTTCCCATTAGCTACGAAAAAGATAAAGATAATAATGATGCCCTTATCCCTCCTCGTAGCCGACGCTCAGCCAAAAGCCAATCTACTAAACATCTTACCTAAGCTTACTTTCCATTTAACGCTTATACGGCCAAAGCTTTAAACAAAACTATCAAAAATTTGCGTACGATTCGGGAGATCCTTACAAACGAATTAGCCCACCCTTTTAATAATCATAATATCACCGAATTTCTTTTAAAAATTAACGCTATCAAACGTCGCCTTCACCTTAATAATAAAGACCTGATCTCGGTCTTATAATAATAAATTACCGATATAGCCCTAAGCATTAAGGTCAAAGAGGTCTTATAATATTATACGGATTAGAAAAACGCTTAAGCCCGTTTAAAAAATGCTTTTATCCTTTATAATAATTGGCACAATTTCCTTGCTAGCGATCGGCTAATAATATTAATACGAAACCGTTATCCGGAGAAGCCCGAGATAATAATATCTCTCGCTTTTGCCTATGATCGGTATATACATATAATTAACCTTTAAAAAGGATTTAATCAACCTCTTTATCAAATTCGCGAATTCTACAACAATCTAAATACTAAATAGAAAAAGCGGCTTACCTAAGTAAGCTATAGGACTTTCGAATTTAAGAAAGGTCTTTAATCCGAATTATTTCCTAAAATTCGCGAAGCGGCCAAAAATATGATTAATAAACGCCAATTAAATAAGCATATCTTAAGCTTACAAAACGAAACCGAATATTCCCTCCAAAAACCTATAATAAACATCGACCTAATTCGACCATAATTTTATACGCCTATACGCAGCTCTGATTAAGATATTGATTTTAATTAAAACCCCGAATCTACTGCGAATCGTTTAATTCGATTTACGCCGATAGCCAAAGTCGTTCTACAGCCTTCTAATCCCCAAACTGCTCTAACGAAAGCCTTATTCCGGAAAGCTCTAAACAGCGCTCAAAAAATCAAAATAGCAGTAGCCAAAAAAGCTACCGTCGATAATTTAACCGAATAATTCGAATATATAAAGCTATATATACAAAAAACATTCGAAAACACCATAACCAAGCAGAAAATCAAGATAAAGAACGCCATAAAGAAAATAACCCTTCGTACCAAAGGCTATGCCTATAATCAAACTCGTACCACTTTAAATTTAAATACTTTTTAAAAATAGGATAAAAAAGTGGCTTTCCAAATAAACGAATTCGCCAATATCACCGCCATTATTCGCAAAGATAGAACTCCCTTAGTTTACTATAATTACAATAACTTTAATCATAATACTCTAAATTATCCCCAGCTAAACGAAATAACTACTCACAAACTTTTATACATTAACAAAATTCAGGGCGTTAATTAGAAGCTAGGAATTAAAGAAAAAATCGAAATAAATATCGACGAAATTTTGGACCCCGATACAATCCGATCATAGCATAACAAGCCCGATAACATCGTCAAATACACTCTTGGACAACTAGCCCTTCTATCCCAAAACCACATCGCCAAGCCCGTAATAAAACGCTATAAAAAATAAATAGCCAAAAATCCTCGCAAAACAGGTAAAACCAAATTTAATATCGGCTTTATCGTTGATAATCCTTATCCAGCCGCCTTTAAAAATAAGCAAATCAATTACTTCTAATTATAATTAAATTCGAATAAGGTTACTATTAGCCCTTACGTTAAATATAATCCTCAAATAGTTCGGAACCTCTATACTAAAGAAACTAAAATAATAGATTTAAATACCTTAGCTAATAATAAAAAGATAAAACCAAATAATCCTCCTATACCCCCGGAAATCTCAATAAGAAATATAATCAATTCTAATCGGAAAATATTTAAGCCAATTATACCTAATTCAAATCGTTCCCTATATTCCGCGAAGGATAAAGATATAACTACTCTAAACATTATAACGGGAATTCCCGATCCGGAAATTACGGAGGCCACACCCATTCCACCTTCCGCCGTTAATCCACCCATCCGCTAAAGCCGGCCTCGAACCTTAACTAAGCTAGATAAAAAAATTAAAACGCTTCTAATTTTAACTCCCACCTAAGAAATCGCTCAGCTCCTCCTTTAAAGAAAAACGAATATACCTAATAAAAATTTATTCTAAATCGATAAAATCAACCAATCAATCATCCAAGCCATTATATAAGCTTATAATAAAAACAAAAGCATTAAAATTATCATCATCGAAATAAAAAAAAAGCCCCACCAATTAATCGCTCGACGAACCCTTCCATCAATATTCTCCAAATATATCCGAATATATTAGCACCTTTCCGCAAAGCTAATATCTCCGATCAAAACACAAAATACCCAAATTTAAAAAACTTAAATATCTAATACATTTTAAAAAAAAATTCAATTACTACGGATAAGCTATCGCGCTTAAGAATAATTCAATATAACGGGGAATAATCAGATATTATCCCAACGCCGTCAAACCATAATCCCCTTTAAATCTTCATATTCGGCAACCATTTAAACTTAAATAACACTAAATTAAATGCTCAAACGTCTAGCATTATAAAACAAAGCATAAGCTCGTCGCTATACCTCAATATTCGTATAAAAGCCCCGACGAATAAGCTTTCCAATACATTAATGGACATTAGGGCTAAATTCAATATTATCCCTCTATCATATATCAAAAAGAACCAACTTTAAATAATCAACATCAAGAATATCAATTCCATCTCCTATGATAATGGTATCGTCAAGATCGTCGGTATAATAAAATGCCCGATTTATATCGATAACATTAATCTCCCGCTCATTATATTCGTTATTAATAATAACATTAACGGGATTACATCCAATATCATTCTCAACATACCTTTCTTCTTGATAACCAGCTATCAATTTAAAAAAATAAAGAATAGGCTAATAGCCAGATTATCATTTAGCACTAATCGAGTCGTCTATGCTTTAGGCAACAAAAACCAATCTCCCTTCACACTCAAAATATCGGGAAATTAATTTTAAATTCTAATTAAGCACACCAAAATCCAAAAATAATCGATTTCGTACCGCCAAAAAAATCTCAAAATTTACTATAATTTCAAATCCCGAAGGATATTCTTAAGCAACTCCAAAATAAGGAGAAAATAATAATATACTTAGACTCCCTTTCAATAAACAACACATATTAAAAACTAATTACTAAAAATAAAAAATAAAATAAGCCAATCTTTATAGATATTCTATTAAACCCGCCTTTACTACTTATCTATACCAAAATAAATAAGCTAAGCCTAGCTTTCTCTGATCGGGCCCTAACAAAAAGTAAAAAAGAGCCAAATTATATTCTTCCCTAATTAAACGGTATATATAAGAAAATAGCCGATAAAATACGCCCAATTGATAATGCTTATTCCGATAGGTCCATCCTAGAAAGGAATATCAATTAGAAATAACGCTATAAAAAAAAGATTGCAAACCTACCTCAGACTTCCCTACCCAACATCTATGACCGCTTCGTCAAGCCAAGATTCTCAGCTATACCTATTAGCGAGAGGCTTATAAACGACCGTTTGGCTATAATAATAATCGATAATTATATAATTTTATTTAATTAAAAGCGCCAGCTATTTAGATATATTATCTCTTACCGTAAGGCGGCGCTAGGGTAAAAATAACAGCATATCGGTATATTTAATAAAAACATCGTACCGCCTTAAATCATCCTTACTATTAATTATAACGCTTTTTAAAACCGAAATAATATTATTCTAAGGGCTTTAAAAATAATAGCCAACGATATATTTCGCATATAAATTAAACGAGGTATTTTAAAAAAATCGCATAGCGCCTACCGGAATCGCTGATTTCTCGTAAAAAAAAAAGATAGCAAATATCGCTTTATTAATAATAATTAAAGTTATAATCGTATAACGATCAGAGATGCCTAGATCCCCCTAAACGCCGACGAATTTATTAAAGATTTTGGTATATATAAAAAATTTTCGTTTCTGGACTTTTTCTCAAAATATAACCAAATAATATTATACCTAATTAATAGAGATTTAACGACGATTTCAATTCTATTAAGCCTTTTTCGAATATATACGCTTCCTTAAAGTACTACCAATTCAATAGCTTAATTTCAGAGGATCGTCAATAAATTATTCTATAACCTGATCCCAATAATATGCCGGCCTTTCGTTGATAATATACCAATTAAAGGCCCTAAAACCGATTACGGCGGTTAAAAAGTTATTAAATTATTTGGTATTCGTCGATTTATCCTAAAGCATCTAATCAATATTAACAAAATTTTATACAATATTAAATTAACCGGTGGGATTATTGCTACCATCAAATCTCAATAATGCCGTAAAAGGGTAGATATCTTAAGCTATACCTATAGCTTAATTAGGCGAACGCCGATAGACGATAAAGTCAGGAAAATTATTAAATAGCCTCCTTATGCCAATATCAACGAAATCAAAAACTTTTAAAGCCTATGCAATTTCTATCGCAGGTGGTATAAAAAGATTGCCATTATTAAGCGCCCTCTTATAAATCTTATAAAAAAAGGTGCTAAATTCTAATAAAGCCCCGATCAATAAGCCGTTATAAATAAGATTAAAACTTTAATCATCTCGAAGCTAATCTTAGTAAATATCGATTATTCGGTAGGGGAAATTATCTTAATATTTAACGCTAAATCTAAAAGATAAAGTAAAACATTTTTCTATTATATCAAAAAACGACGATATCCAATCCGGTATAAAAATGGCATATGGTTAAAAGCCGAGAAAGGCTATAATCAAATAAAAAAAGAAGCTAAAAATGTTTTTTATTATATCCGGAAATTTCGCTATTGATTATATAGCATATATTTCCTTTTAGAGATTGATAATAATACTTTTGCTTAGCAATTGAAAGGGTCTAATATCGATATGCCAAGAGCTTTAATTATTTATTAGTTAGGCGTAATCCGAATGTTTAACTTTATAATCCGTTATACTTTAGGCAAAAAGAATTCGGTAGCTAATTCCCTCTTTCGCAAACCTATCACTTAGGCCGATATTGATAAAAAGGAAGCTAAAAAAGATATTAAAGATTGGGTTAATACTCAATTTAATATTCTAACCGGGCTTATTGCTAAGATTTTATACGATATGCTATTAAGCTCAAAGCTTTTTTAAACCAAAGATTTAAAAAAGCTGGCATATATATCGGAAATTAGCTATATTTTTTTAAGCTTTAAAATAAATCTTTCGTAAAAAATACGCTTCCGATTAGCGGCAATCAAATATCAGGTTATTGATGGCCACCTATGGTATCGATCAGATTTATAGCGGAACTTTTAAAGAAAATATATAGTGGATAACCCAAAATTGCGATATTAGATTATTTATAAATATCATAGCCAATTTGGGCATTATGGCCGAAAGGCGATTTGTTATCGAATGAAGATATTATATTATTAGAAAGGCTAATACGTAAAAATCGAAAATATATGCTATATATATCCCATTTACTTTTAGATCGATAATAAAACTTTTAGCGAAAAAGTAATTCTTATTTACCCTAATCAGCTTTAGATAAAGATTTATATGGATTGGCAATATATTTTAAGCCCAAGAAGGAAGATTTACCTTTTATTTGAGGCTAGAAACGATTTAACGGGTTAGATTAAAGCTACCGTAAAGCCCAGCCTAGCCGCCAAAGAAATTATAGATTTCTTTATAAATTTTATCTTATACCGCCACGGGGCTCCTTTGGTGGTAATAATTAACGGCTACCAAGCTTTTACAACTAAATTCGCCACTACACTTCGGCGTTTCGGAATAAAGAAAATAATAATTTTAACGTACAATCTTCGGGCTAATAATATTATAGAAAGAGGGCATATTCGTCTTGCCACGATTCTTCTTAAAATGCTAAATCACAAAGTAAAAGTTAGCTAAAAAAACTTTAAATATAACGCTCTTCATCGACTATACTACCTACCGTTTTAATTACGGGTATATACCGTTTTTCTTAATATATAGGTTTAAGCCTATCATTCCTATAAAAGTTAATATACTTACTTAGCGAATTCTGGCCTAAGAATATAACCAAAATCCTCTAAATATCTTAGATAATCGGGTCAAAATATTCCTAAAATATAAAGAAATTATTAGGAAAGCTCGTAAAAGAATATATAAGCGACGGGTATCAACGGCATATCGCCGCAGCCTAAATCAATATTTAAGGAAAAAACGATTAAAAATCGGTAATATTGTTTTAAAATACAATAATATCCGCAATATTGATTATAAAGCAAACCGGAAGTTAGAATATCGCTAGCTTAGTCCTTTCGAAATAATAGAAGTCCTTCCGAAATAAGCCTACCGTTTATAGACGATAGAAGGCTATCTAGTTATAAGAATATTTTTAGCTAAAAGATTAAAGAAATTTATATTAGATGATCAAAGGATTTGGCAGTTAGAGCTTCTAATGTTATAAGAAAGAGATCCTAATAAACAAAAAGAGGAAATTTAGGAATATTTAGAAAGTTTTGCCTTAATTTTTAAAGAAATTTGGCCTCCGTAGATAATCCTCGCTAACATACCGCCAACCCTAACACCTACTCCTATCCTTTCCGAGGTTGAATCTAATAAGGAAAACTCTAATTATAATAAAAACAAACTAAAAACCATTTATCTAATAAGGATAAAAGCTTAATAAAAAAAGGCAGATAGGAGGGAAGAAGCTTAAATTATTTAATCATTTTAGGTAAATATATAAAATTCCCTCGAAAACGAATTTTTAATTAAAAGCGATTAGGCGGAGTTTAATACCTCCCACTTTAAACCCTTTATATTTTCTCGATAAAATTTCTCGGTGGTTATCCCTATACGGCGAATTAACGGCTCCGCTTTACCGTAACTTCTCTGCCGGCCGTTATCTCGGGGGTAAGAAGAAAATATTAGCCAGCGCTTTAATGATTTTAGTCTTTTAGCTTAATTTCCCTACGCGATTTACCCTTCTTAAAAACACTACTATATTTAATTCGCTCCGATAAAGCTGGGTATTGGTTATTTAGGATCACCACTATATTCGGGTTGCTCTGATAAAAGGTGGCTTTAATTATTATAAAGCTTTACGAAACCTATCTTTTTCTACAATCCTAGCTTACCAAGCCAATTACCCCTTTTTTTTTTTGCCAAATACAAATATACCAGGATCATTTTTAAAATAAGGAAAACCTTTAATTAAAGAACCTTATTGATTTTAGCCCGCTTAAAGAAATAAAAAAAGCTAATATTAAGCCCAATATTAGCTTCTCCTTTAATTTCTTTACTATTACACCCGCCGATACTAAAACAGATCGGTATATCAATATATACAACCACTTCAAAAATACCTATAACATCGAAACACCCAACGACAACCCCGTAATCAATATCGGCACTAACGACAACCCTTTTACCTGCCCGCCGAAATATAAATAATGCTATACGGTTAGAACGCCAAGGCAAAGTTGGGAAAATCGCTTTTGGAGTAAGGAAAGCCTTTGATCAAAAGGCCTTGCTAATATTGGCTTATTCAAAGACTTCAAAAAGCCAACATCAATCCTAATCAAAAAAACGCACCAATTTACTAATTAAAGCCGCCTATCGCAACCGTCCCTCGGTTTTAATCACCGTAAAGAGAAGCAAAGCCATATTTAGCTAGCTTTTATCTCTTTTTTTACAATACCTAGCCTAAATAAATATAATGACCATTTAAACGAATATTCGAATAAAAAAATTATACGGCGATTTCAATTTCGATCTATATTATATTAATATTAAATAAGACCTTAATCGCTTAGCTATTATATATTTATATATAATATTTATAAGCGTTAAAATTATTAATAAATTATTAAAGGAAGAAGGCATATGATAATATATTCGGCTTTATAGGATTTCCGGAATATTTTAATCAAACGTATTTAGGATTCTTTCAATAGAATTAGATAATCTGATAGTTTTCGTTAGATCAAGATAAAAAGGAGCTTTATTAAAAAAATTCGGAGATAGTTAAAATTCTGCGGGTAGCAATAGGCCAAAGTATCTAACGGGAACCTTAGCCTTTAGGCGCTAATTACGAAGGATAGCTGATTGAAAGGTAAAGGTATAAATATAATTGTTTTTTTTTATCTTTTGCTTTGAATTTTTATAATTCGTTTCTATTTGCTTTGCTATTTTGATCAATATAAGCTACGATTTAATTTAAACGGATATTCCCTAAATTATTCTTTTTATTAAAATCGAAATATTTTATTTTTTTTAAAAAAAAGCCCCGAAAAGAAAATCATTATTAATAGCTACTAAAATTTAAAATTACCCCCGCTTTAAAATATAATATTAGATATATCTAAAAATAATTATTATATATCTATTGCTCTAATCATTATCCTAAATCATTTTCCACTTTAACTCCTATTTCTTCTTTTCCTTTTTTATTAAATTAAGAAATATAGGCTTAGCCTTGCTCTTTTTCTAAAGAGATTTCTTTTTAAGCGACGGCGCTTTAGGGCGATGTACGAATATCTACTCTTCCTGATTAAACTTAGGCTTCTTAGCAATTCTAGCTGGTTATTAACGAGAAGGTAAAGCAAGGGGAGGTTTCGAAATAAAAGCAAAAGTTTCGTAAAGGCCTAGCTTTTTAGGAGGTGGAGCTGGCTAGGAGGAAATTTAAAAAAAAGGAGATTTCGAAAAGGAAACCTTTACTAATACAAGTAGAGTTAGTTAAAAGGAAATTTAAAAAAAAGAAAGTTTCGAAGAAAAGGCTTTAGCTAATAAAGGTGGAAGAAATATAAAAGAAGAAGATTAGCAGCTTTCCTTTATATTAAGTAAATCTAACCGAAGCTAAAAAGCTTTTTTCTACCTTACTCGCTCCGCCGCTTTAATAATTTCGATATCCTCACCGCTATCGGTACGATAGATCACGCTTAGCAATAAGGCGGAAGGACGCATCCCTTAAAGCTTATTTCTATATTTTAAATATCGTCAATCTTTAATCAAAATAAGAAAAAGAGGAAAGAAAGGTATTTACCTTAGCTATAGCACTTTTAATAATTAAAACGTCCTTATATTTAGTAAACATATATTTATTTACCTCGATATAATAAATATAATTAGCGCAAGCTCTTCGGTGGAAATCAGGGATAAAGCGGCATTCGAAAAAAGGAAATATAATATATAATTTCAAATTTATATAATTAAATTAGTGGTAATTACGGGATTAACGGGCAAAGCAATAATCGCAAAAGTTTATATTCCGATTATCAAAAAAAGCTATAACGAGCGATGCCTTTTTTCGGGCATCGGTGGTATCGCCGATCAAAGATAGATACCTATTAAAAGGGTATCCATTATTATATTTAATAAATATTCGATTAAAAAGGCGGCCATTAAGCTTATCTCGTATGGTTCTCTAGATTGCTTGCTCATACTTTAGGAAGATAGTATAGAAAAGTTTATCGATATTTTTTTAGCTATTTTTCTTAAATTCTTATAAACGGTAGCGGTAATTAGCGTTCTCGCGAAAGAAAAAGAAAATAATCGATAAAAGAAATAGGCGGGTTTTGATAGAATAGCTAGTATAACCTAGATTAATCGGTTAGCGATAAAAAACGATGTAATAATTATGATTAAGGATTAAGGCGTTTTTGGCGGATAAGAAAATGGGTTTTCTTAAAAAGGATGTTGGCAAGGCGGTAAAAAAGCGTTAGGAAAGAGTTTGGGTGGCGGAAAGAGATGAATTTTAAAGAGAAGGTATTGGTTTATAAGAAGAAAGAGGTATAGAAAAGAAGTTTAAATTTTCCTTCGGAAAAGGAGCCACTTCTTTACTTTTGCTTTTGGCTGTATTAATAACCGTAAAAGAAAATATAGATGCTTTGATCAAGGTTAATTAAAGGTAAAAAAAGAATTAAAGGGAGGTAAAAAAAATTGTTATTAGTTATTAGCTAAAGAAAAAAAGGGAGAAAAAGGAAGATAAAGTGGTTATTATTTAAGGGAGAAAAGAAGGATAAATTTGACCGTTAACAGCAAAGCGCTTTATAACGTTTTAATCAGGTTTACCGGCTATACCTAATTACATTATTGCCTTATTATTTCCCTTTATCAATAATTGCAGAAAATCACCAATTATTAAAGGGGAATTAGTAATTATAATTGGATTAAAGCAAGTTTGCCCCTAATCAAACCTATCACAATTACAGCAAATAAGGCAATCGCTATTATAATTATTATTTTACGGAAAAAATATAAAAGTTAGATTTAATTTAAAAGGAAAGTTTCTTTTCCTATTTACTAACATTTAAACTTACTCTCTTATATATACCTACCTCTATATTTTACTTCTTTTATCACTTTTAATCTCTTACCTATATCCACCATTATCAATAATAATAATAACCTTAATTTTCTTACTAATACCTAAATATTTTCTTTTTCCTTTCTTTCCGATCTTCCCTCCTCTGATCAAATAATATAATTGATCGCCGGATAAATACCCTTTTTCGAAATATTCTCTCTCCCTTTTCGCGTAGCTCTTTTATTACGAAAATCCTTTCTCCCGAAGATATTTAGATATATAATTATACTCCTTAAGGCTCTACCCGACCTTCTCCTACCCCTTTTCTTTAATATACCTTTAATCTCTCCGAAATTCGGGAATAGATAAAGAATACTGCCCTTATAGCCGATAAAGATATATTAAATTCGGATAATATAAAGGGCTTTAATTATAAAGAAGCTATAATACGAGTAATTATAAGGGCTTTTTTTAAAAAAAACTTTAGGACGGGTTAGTAATTCTTTTTAAATTGGCAGCTTTTTTTAAGCTAGATTCCTTCGTTTTAATTAAAATTCCCGTAAACCCCTTTTTTCTATATCTTTGGGGTTCGGGCTTAGGCAAGCCGTTTTATATAGAATCTACCCTCCGCTGCTATTACCTATACCCAATATTAATCAAATTATACCTTTGGTAAAGGCTGGCTCCGTTAACTATTTTAGCTTTCGCACCCGGCTAGCCGATTATCTTCGAAAATATTCTTTAAACCTTCTCCGCCGATTCGATATTAAGTTTAGCCGGTTAATACCTATTAGCTAAAAAGCTAAAAATCATTTTTAGTTTTAATTTACCCGTATAGAAAATATAATAGTAATTTGTATCGGGATTATATTTCTTAAATTATTTAATGAGCGAAAATTTGGTTTTTTTAGTATTCCTAGATTCAACAAAAAGCTTAATTATACGCGATACCACCGAAACGGATAAGGCTTTGCTAAGCTTATATTTAGATCAGATATCGCTTGAGCTCCCTCTAATACTCTGTATTTCGTCGATATCCGCCCAATCTTCGTTAAAAATATGGTTATAAGCAAGCATACTCCCTTCCTTTTACACCTTTTCCCAATAATCGCCTAATTCTATTATAAGAATTAGAGAAAAAGCCGTATCTTGGGAATACCTATTGCCTCTTATATAGATAGTCTTTATAATATTGAAATAGCGATTAACGAGGGGGAGTTTATATTTAATTTCGATATGGTCAATCTGGTTAATTGGTAATTTATGGATTTGCTCGAAAACAGGGTCCTAATATTATACCAAAGCCTTCTCGATTTAGATAAAAAGGAAAAATCGAATTCTCGGATTTAAATAGCTTATAATAATCCAAATATTCGTTAAGTTATTTTTATTATCTACCGGCAATAATATTTCAAAATGTTAATCTATAATAAGGAAATAAAGACGGCCGATTTAATAGATTTTGCTTTCGGAGAAAGAAAAAAAATTTTTTTTTACAAAACATTTTGGACCGCTATACGGGGCTTAGGTTTAATCGAAAGGGTAGCCTAAGATAGGTCGAAATAATTAAGTAAATTAATAATACGAGCTATAATTTTTATATAATCAATAACTTAAGGTTTTTTTTCCGGAAGCCTAATCTGAATAAAATACGATATAGCGATTAAATCCGGAGCATTATATGCTTAAGAATCTTTAATATAAAGGCGAAGAAGTAAGCTAATATAAAAGGGATATTTCGGGGGATCCGATCAAAATTTAGAAAACCTAATACCCTTTTTTATAAGCTTTAGAAAAATCAAATTAATTAAAATATATTCTTTCGAATATTCTTTTCTAAAGCCCGGAGGAAGGCTTTATAGATTAGGAGGAAGAATTTAAAGATAAGAGCTTTATCTATAAGCAGCTTAAGCTTAAGGGTTATAAATTAGATGGCCGTTATTATCTTATTCGCAAAGAGGATATGGATTTAGAGCAGTTTATTTATAAAGAAAAGCCCCGAAAAAAGAAAAATATTAATTTAAATAAGGATTCGGATAAAGTTATATTAATAGATATATCTTCTCTAATATATTCGCTAATCCGGCTAAATCCTTTTAAACCTATATAATTCCGATAACGAATTAACACTATTGAACCTAATAGGCTTATTATTCGGCCTTTGATCAATATTGCTATAAATAAGGATTATATTATATTTCTATTTTATTATACCCTTGATTTTCAAAATTAGGAAAAGTTATTAAGCACCCTTATAATATATAAGCCTACCCGGGAAAAGCAAAAAGAAGAGAAAGTTAAAAAGACGGCTAAAAGGGCTATACGGAAAAGGGAATAGGTTATAGGTAAATAGGGAATGAGTTTGGTTCGAGATTTTTCGGTAGAGATTTTAAATCTCGAAGGGTGGTATATGTTAGGGCAAAATATAGAGGGAATACCTAAGGGTAGGGATAGGGTATTTTGGGCCCTGATCAAGGTAAGATCACGGGTATAAAATAATCAAAACGGTGATTTTCTTCTTGGGCCCTAGTTTTAGTTTTGGCATCTGTTTTCTCTCTTTCGTTCTCACAATCTGATTTTAATGCCCCCAACTCTGATTAGAACGTGACTATTCCAAATTACGACTTTTGTGTGCTTTTGAGCTTATATATACCCCGATTCCGATTCTCCCTACCGGCTTCAGCAGCGCCGTCAAGTCAGACGTCAACAATATCTTTTGGCGAGTCCATTGCGTGGGCCCTACTGGCCATGCTCTGGTTCACCGTATATCGGATAGTTGTTGTTATATATATATTATTTTGATTAGATACGGGATTATGCTGGAAAGTCGTTAAAACGCCGAGAAAAGCTGGAATAAATGTAATATGAGAAAAGGGTAATTATTGCGGGAGTGGTAAATTAGGGAAAACACTAAACGTTAATTTGAAAGAGAGGATATTTAGAAATTTTAGTATAAAGATATAGCTACCGAACCGTTAAAGAGAGCTTTATGATAAGCTATATCTTTAATAACCGTTAGAGGAAATAAATGTGGGTTATAAATTTATAAAACAATCCTCCGGCTCGAGGGATTAATGAACTAGAGTATGGCTAATAGGGCCTACGCAATAGATTCGCCAAAAAATATTATTGACGTTTGATTTAACGGCGCTGCTGAAACCGGTAGGGAGAATCGGAATCGGGGTATATATAAGCTTAAAAATATATAAAAATCGTAATTTGGAATGGTCACGTTCTGATTAGAGTTGGGGGTATTAAAATCAGATTATGTAAAACGAAGAGAAGAAAAGTAGATGCCAAAACTAAAACTAGGGCCTAAGAAGAAAATCACCGTCCTGACTGCTTTATACCCGTGATCCTACCCTGATCAGGGCCTAAGACATCCTATCCCCACCCCCAGGTACTCCCTCCACACCTTGCCCCAGCACACCGGTGCGGGCTGGTCGATATAAATTAGCTATTCCGGATCCCGCTCTTGTATACCAAAAGTCTTTTCTCTTTAACCTACCTACTTTATATATAGATACCCTCATAAAATCTTTAAAAGAGACCTACAACGATGAAGATCTTATAGATACTTGGTTTAACGTTATTAACAATGGATTCTCTGTTTCTAAAGCTTCTAAGTGCTATAGTATACTAAAATCTACTTTTTCAAAATATATAAATAGCTAAACCAAAACCCGCAACAATATTATATAAAGCTTAAACTATAAATAAATGAATATTTATAATATAAAGAAAAGTGAATTATAATACAAAATCAATATATCTAAAAATTAAATTCTATAGATTTATAGGTATAAATGCTATTGATATATTATTTTCGTAAAGGTCTTTTTTAAAACTTTTTTAAAAATTTGTATATTTAAATCTTTAAGCTAATATTATAATAAATCGGCCCGCTTTAGAAAGCCGCCGGATACCCTATAATACTATAAATATTATATAAAATATTTTTATAGCCGACTTTAATTATAAGCCTAATTAATCTTAAAATCGGAAAAATCATAAACCGCTCGCTTAGGTTGTCGCTTATAAGCCGTTTAATTAAATATCGTCAGCTTATGGCTTGCGCTGAAATGGCCAACTTGCCGCTTGCGCTTGTAAGTAGGCTTATATGGGTTGGCTTGTTTGAAACGCTGTCCACCTGCAACCCCTTCCTGTTATCTACTCGAGCACCGCGCCGCCGACAGTCGAGATCATCGGTCCCAACATACAGGATCAATGAAGGCGCCATCAGCAAGATGTTCACACCCAAATCCGTGCCAGTTCCGATGTTCGACCTCTTGCTCTCCGTCAGGTTGATCTGCTCGGCGCGGTTTACTAGTCAATCCCTTTCGCTAGAGCTGGTCAAATGCTCATGCCACATCTTATGCTCAGGCATACCACATCGTGATACTCCGTATATACCCTGAGCTCGATTTCGACCGATATCGACCGATGTCGACGACCATCCGTACTCCGTATCAGCGCAGTCTGGGCAGAAAGTCTAATTTCGGGGTTATATGTAAAGCACGGACTCCCAGGTTTCCGAATCAATCGTATGTTCCACAGAATGGACTGACCACATCCTGATTTGGGACATGCCATGTTGAGTTGCACTTGTCAAAATTGTGGCTACCCTTAGACCTGGCCGAGCATCCCTTCGACCGAATTCGCGAACTCTGCGCTCAACGGGCCCCGGCCTCCGGGAGCTGTTGTTGATGCAGTGTTCAGGCTCAGAGGTGAAGATTGAGTACGCGCGAAATTAGTTGTCTTCAAAAGGCTCGTCCGTGTGTAGACCTTGGAGAGGACTTCTTGGTTATCATATGGCACGAGACTGAGAATAACCAGATGTTCTACTGGTATTTCCGGTCTTTCCTCTTCTAGGCCACTACTCGCGCCACTCGCAAGCGTTATCAAAGTCTACAGTGCCCCGTCCAGAGATAATGCGTGTAAGGCTGACACTCAATAGGCATCGACCCAACGGGAAGCCGAGTCATCGATGCTGAGAACGAAGGAGAACATAGAGATCACGGATAAGCAGGAGGCCAGCAGCAATATTTAAACTTTGGAGAACGGTCTTGAAGATGACTCGAGGCCATCAACGGCGCAGACGTTTCAACGCCGACCCGGGACCACGACTTGGCATCAATTCACGAAGACATTGGCAGTGCATGCCACTCCCAGCACGCGATGTTGGTCCGACTCAGACTCATGGTGGCCAGGTCAACCTGCCGTTGTGCTACATATACGAACAGAGCTCAGAGACCGAAACTTCCAGACAGCTGGTAGAAGTTCGCGAGCTGCTCATCTTCCACCCTAATTCCTGAATTGTCAGAGCTCCGATGCCATCCATTTCGCGCCTCTCTTTTCAGTGACGAAGGCTTGAAAGCTATCGAGATTTACGACTATATTTTCTTCCTTCCTTTTTGCCAACGATGTCTATGCCTACCGACCCGTCAGTCACCCAAGGTGCATCTCCACCACCTCCTGGAGTCATACCCAACCTGGCCGACCCTGAAGATGTGCTGTATACCGTCAACCTGGTATCACAAATATTGTCAATCACAGTGATGACTCCAGTCGTTGGGATAAGGCTCTGGGTGCGGTGGCGAATGACCCCGCCGTTTCTTATCGACGACTGTATGTGCCAGGTCGAGAAATCCTAGCTGCATCAAACTTTGGGAGCCTTGCTTGGGGTAGGGCTAACTGAGAACAGGGTGTTGCCTTATTGCTTATGTATGTGACGACTTGCATCGTCATGTTTGTGCCGGCCCTTGCTGATAGAATGCGCAGATTCTCAGCGTTTTGTATTGTGGAAGTGGCCTCATGTGTAAGCAGACTCCCCTTACCTCGAGTGATCAGCAATTGAGACTGGAGGGCTGACTGTACCGGTGGTGCTAGTTGCGAGGTATGGTGGTGGTTACTATTCGTGGGAGATATCACCAAGCATGTACGAGAACTACCTCAAGGTATGATCCTGTGGACCAACCTCCAGGGCTACATGGAGCACTTCGAGCTGAGATAATTCCAACCAGGTTCTCTACGCCAACACTCTTGTGTATGGGCCGACCACCTGGTTCCTGAAAAACACACTCCTCTTGGTTGTGATCCGCGTCTTCAATTTCGACCGACGATTCGTCATCTTCTGGTATGCCTTCATTGTCGCGATGGCAATGTACTATGTCCCGGTCTTGGTCATCAAAGCCAATATCTGTCAACCTATCAGCGGATTCTGGGACATGTCGATCCCCTCCAAGTGCTTATCGCAAAGAGCAGTATTTGTGGCCGACACAACGATCAGTGCATTGACGGACACTGCGGTTCTGCTGGCCCCTGTTCCGGTCATCAGGGCTCTGAGGCTGCCACGCATGGCCAAAGTGCGGGTGTATCTTCTGTTGGGCGCAGGTGGTGTGGCTACCATCGCAAGCTTCATCAGGCTGTACCTGGTCATCAAGCTCAAGCAATCCGGATCGCAGACGGTGGATTTTGTCAGGTTCAATCTGCTTGGGTATGTCCTTGACCGTCCCGGGCACGAGGTCCGCCCCACAGCCCAAGCAGATACAGTGCTGACTACAAGCAACTCTGTATAATAGGACTGTCGAGATCGTCATTGGCCTCGTGTGCGCATGTATGCCAACACTCAATCTCCTCTATCAAAGCCATGATAATGCCAGTGAACGGAACAGACCCCGCACGAAAAGTTTTGGAAGAGCCTCCGGGTTCCTGAGAAAGCAGCCATTCAAACGAGGCTCAGAATGGTGGTCAACTGGAACGACCTTGACGCAGAACACGCGACCCGAGCCCCAGGGGGCCGAGACTCTAGCCACTATCCGGAGTGACCCTGGAACAGAACTTACATCCGTTCCGTCCTCCACAGCGAAACCATCGAGAATAATCCTATGGCAACACCACTTCTCTATGTCGCGAGCCGTGGCGCCGTCCCTGTCTCCTCAGCCCCTCAGCCCGGCGTCCACGCGCTCACAGTTCAGCGCGCGCTTCTCTCGCAGAATAGGCCAAATTCAGATGGGGCCACAGAGCCCTCGATACCGAAGTCCGCCGAGGAGACCGGAACGTGGCGCAATGCAGCCAGGCCATCGAAGTCCGCCAGAGACACCGGGAAGGTTGGAGGCAGGTCCATATGCAGTCCATGAGGCGGAGGCGACCCCTTGGCCATTACCCATGGAGGCTACGCCTTGGCCATTACCTAGCCCTGCGGGATCAGAAGAGACACCGCTGAGTCCCATCTGGCCGTTCGTAGAACCACAACAAGCGACGGAAGACAACGACGGGACCTCGGCGGCGTCTCTCGAGCCGCCTCCGATATTGAGCCCTCCGCCCTGGCATAGAAACACGTTTGGCAAGATCGAGCAAACAATAACAAGAGGAAAACCATGACAAGAGAAGACCAGGTCGCGATAATACTCAGTCGCTAGTTGCTCACACCTTGACCGTGCATCTGGACGAAAGCTTCTCGCGCAGAGGATCGAGGCCAAGGTTGATCAACTCGCCGTTGGAGACACTGGCCTGAAAACATGCTGGAACAAGTCCAAATAGATTATATCCGCTTGCACGGGGGTGCGTTAAACACAACAAAGAAGGGGGGTTTTCTTTCTCCCTAGGGGACACCAGTTGCATTCCTTGTCCATTGACATGGTCAAGTGACATGGTGATAGCAGCCAGGGTCGCCGTGCCTAACATCACAGCCGATCATCATGGTTGTGATTTGATTTGTTCTGTTGTACTATTTCCATGTACGTAGCTGCTCAGGGCCGCATAGATGCGTGTGGCGGCCCTGCTAGAGCGCGTGATCTTGTAGCAGCCGCGCACCCCGTCCCTCGCAGCTGCCACTCGATTAGCTGGTCCCGCCGCGCGGCTTCACAAACTAGGTTGCAGTTTTCGTGCCTTGCTCTCCGTCGTTTGAGTGCCTCTGGTTTCTAGTAGAAGCCGCGACGCCTGTTTCCAGCGCCGCACACTCCTCCGTACCCATAGATAGGGCCAAGCCCCTCGTAGTCGCGAGCAACAGCGTGGCTATTGGGGACGGGTTGTTGTAAATGACGCCGAACAGAGAGAATTGGTCGTCGATGGCGAACTCGACACCCTAGTGAGCCATGTTTTGGACACGTGTCGGCTTCCGAACACTCGGCGCCGCCAATTGAGCAAGATCATTGTGGGTGGCCGCCCATCTCCCATATTTGTCGATGACAATGGTGTGAGTGAGCCCGAAGATGTCGACGAGGTCGGAGGCAACGCCATTGCGCAGACTCTGTGCAAGTCATCATGGTGGGGCGGCACCGAACGGATCTCCACGGGAAAGACGCCGTCGCTGGTTGTCTTGCTGAACGCGGCCTCGAATGAGCCAAGAATGTCATCATTGAAGCTCAGCCAGCACAGAGCAATAGCTGACCGATGGGTTTGGCGCTGAGAATGTAGTGGCCGAGACTGATACATCTTTGCATACTCCTAACCTAACCCAAAGCCCTCCTTCGAAGCCCGTACTAGATTGGGCTCGGTCGGCGAGGTTGTTCAAATCGCGGTTTCCACGTCATTGGCTGGCGTGGAGGCGATGTACGGAGCAGGCTCCATGACCCCACACATCGACCTGAATCAAGTTCGACACCGGAAAGATACCTTAGGTACTTGGCATCGCCTTCCACGAACAGAAAGTCGCCGACCTGTCCAGTAGGCGGCCCTCCACGGAAGCCTAGCAGATGGCTTGTTTGATGTTCTTGCGGTTGGACACGCCCTCTTCAAGCACATCGAGAAGAGGATGTACCAACCACAGCCTTCTGGGCTTCCCTGCCTAGCTCAGCATGCGTGGGTTTTTCTAGCCTTGCATGACAGTCTCGTGGCGTTCAGGAGATGGGAACCGGGTCGGGCCTGCTTCCTTGGGGTGAATTGTCCTTTTGTCCGTATGTTGGAAAGGCAATGTTGAGAAAGTTGTCTTCTGTGGTAGCGGATTGAAGAGGGTCGGGACAGTTGTATTGGAGGAGGAAGCAGTCGGTTCGGTGTGTCGAACCTGCGACCTCAGGATTTGAACATCCTGAAGTCTGTCGCTGTAGCCACTGCATTAACAGGCGCTGAAGAATGTTGACGAATCTCTGCAACATTGGGTTTATCTGCATAAGTTCCAAGGTTGAGGACATGTTGCCTCACTGAAATTGGCAAGTCTGTAGCAAAGGTGGTCAATAGTTGATGAATGGAGTAGAAAGGAAGGAAAGAACTCACTCCTTGAGTACATTGTTCCACCCATAGCTTCCTTCTGTGGGGATTATGTTTGCATTTCTCAATAGTGCTTAAATACCATCATAGATGCCCTAGGGTTTATCTAATCACTGTCTTCATCACTATCTCTCAGCCTCTGCCTTGCCTGTTCTCTCTCATCTAGTAGTTCACCAGCCACCTCTTCATCACTATCCTCAAGCTCAAGATCCTCATCATCGTCATCATCGTCATCTTCATCCCGAGTAGCCTCCCTACCTCCAGCCCTACTCTTGGTAGAACCCGGCTTTCGCTTCTTCTCGAAGTCCTGCTTGTGCGCATCTGCCAGTATACCCCGGATACTCTTCTTCCCGACCGTATTGCTCCGCTGTCGCATCCTCATTGACTCTTCGCCAGGAGTACGGCCCTCCTGGACCGCAGCAGATGAGCCGGGAAATGTTGCAGCAGCCGTAAGGCCCGGACCATCAACGCCTGCATCAACGCCTGTAGAGTGGCCACTCTCCGTAGTACGCCCTGTAACGTTGCCCGTCCGGCTGACTCTAGCAGCAGAAGGACTCCGCAGAAGGTCGTTGTCAGGCCGCTTGTTTTGCTCCCCATTATCAGACTTCAAGCTTTCATGTGAGTCAGCGCCCGTGTCGAGGTGATAGGGTAGTGGCACGTCGCGAGAGGCCTTGTACTGTTTCACGTTGGAACAGTGCTCGTTCTCGACTCGAAGGAGCGTCCATAAGCCGCGACGGGTGACTTCCGAGAAGCCGATGAGGAAAGAGGCAATAGAGGAGTGTTGGGAGTCGTGGGCGAAGGCGACGTAGAATACCCAGTTGAAACGGAGAATGGGGTCCACGGTCATGATGAGGTAGTATGGCCAGCGAGATTTGAGCGCGATGATGTCGCGCAGGAGATGATGACGAGTGTGCTGCTGCAGCAGGGAGAAGTCCATGAAGATGTCCCAGAACGCTAAAAACAGTGGTCAGTATAGGAGCCAAGACTGAATCGTGGCCAACACGCACCCGTATAAATTCCATTGATTGTCGCAAAGACGACAAAAAGAGCCAGTGTTGTGGTTGATCTGTCAATGCGAAAGATGCTCAAGCATACGGCGGCGGATATGCTGGCTGCATACTTCCCACAGTTGACAAGGTGAGGGAACACATTCTTCGTGTCCCAATAACGGCGAATACATTGCAGAAAACGCCTGAGCACCGCGTTAGCATCTTTGGGGATTTTTGCTGTCTAAGCGTTCCTTACCAGATTGGTGGTAGGGCAGCGAAGAAGCCCAGGAGCCGCGAGTGGTTGCTGTTGCAGTTCTGCGGTTCCTCCCAAGCATTCGCGTAAATGCAGAAGAATAATTCAATGTTCTGGAGTGCATTAGAAGAGTTCTCCACAATGCTGTGCGACGAAAACCGCTACTTACACACATAGCATACGTCAAGGAGCAATACATGTCTCCCAAAAAGAAGTCACGAAACTCAACCGGGTATAAACCTGCCCAAAAAAGACGCCACTGCGAGGTGTCAGTGTGCTGCCGCCGGTGACGGCTGAAGGACAGAGTGGACTCACATGAGAATACAGAAACCACTTCCGGCTTTTGTGGAACAAGATCGGGGCTGGAAAAAACAAGATGACCACCGAGACAAACATCAAGATAACCGGGTAGTAGAGGTACATGGCCAGGGAGCTATACCTCGAAAAGTTTAACCACATGAACAGGCCAAGCAGGAAGAGAAAGAAGCTTGGAAACTGGGCCAACTGCCTCCAGTCGAGTTGGCTCCGACCATCAAACTCGAAGACGAAGGAGTAGTTCACCCTGTTAGCAGTCCAGATCTTGCAGTTAACACAGAACAAGCTAAACAAGTACAGCATGAGGAAGTAGCCCCCGTATATCTGCATCAAGTACGATGTCTCCGTCCGCACCTCGGGGTCGTCATCGAACAGGAGCTGTGCACCGTAAACAAGCCCTTGAATAGCGAAGACTGCGCCAATACCAATGAAAAGGCCATTCTGAAAGGCGCTGCCGGACTCGTCCCGCTTCTTCTTGCTGAGACTGCGCAGCTTGCCAGCTGCGACCTTTTGATTGCCGCGCTCGAAATACCGAGCATATAAGTCCTCGACCGCCTGTATTTGATGATCGAGGGTGTCCGAAGCTACGAACTGGCTCTTGTTGACTTTATCAGACATGTAGCGATAGGGTGGACGCGCGTGAACGGCCTTGTCGTACTTCTTATTCAGCTTTCTGAAAGCGGTTCGGTTCAACAGCGCATAAGACTTGAGAAGCTCGAGGCCGCGGTAAAATTCCTGTAGAGCCAGCTTGAGCTTTCTTTTCGCCGTACGATACGGCACCTCGTCCTCGGGAGGCCGGCGGGAATAGTCACGTCTCCCTTCTGGCGTGCTCATCTTCTGCAAGGCCTTGGAGTTCGGCCCCGGCTTGAACAGCTTCGCCTTCAAAGGCTCAAGTAGATCGAAATGTGAAGCGCCGTCGAGCTGCTGAACTAGCTCTTTTGGCAAGTGATAGCCATTCGACTCTCCAGTTCGCTTGCGGGCTCTAACATCTGCGATTTCTGATGTCCGCCTGTTACGCATCTCGTGCAGCTGCTCTCGGAGGATAGCCAGACGCTTCTCGGCTTGCTGCTCCTTCTGCTGGTAGAAGGTGTCGACCTTGTCCAACTCGCTGTCGAGGAACTCGAAGAAGTCACTTTCCTTCTCCCGCACCTCGTCAGAACCTCGCATGTCGTATTCACCCCGTGTTCTGTAGCGCTCCAGCGCGGACGGCCCCGTGAAGGTTAACATCCTACGTAACCGCGTGCGAGGCGTATTTAGGTCGCTTGGAGTCAAGTTGGGAAATGTGGATCCGGATGGAGGGTTAGCCAGACGGCCAGATTCTTGGGGATGGTCCGAGCCCGTTCCATTGGCCCCAGCCATAGAGGCATTTCGCTGCAGGGCAGTTCGACCCAAAGAGTTCGCCGAGTACGCATGGCTGGTAGTCGGTCGCACCGCCGGTGCTTCGGGCGAGGGCGTAGTTGATGGCACTTTGATAGCCGGACCTGGTAGCTCAAGGAGGCTCGCATGCCTGGCCAGGCGACCGGTGTCATGGTCCGGAGGCGTTGGCACGATGCTGCCGTACTGAATTCCCGAGTCGGCGCCCTCTGTCAAGCTCTGGCGCTCTGCACGGTCGCGGTCACGGATGGGGATAGACCGAGCCGGCGTTCGGCCTGACGTTCGCTGTAAATCACCGGGATGCTGTGACGGCGTCACAAATGGTGGAGTGGGCGGGTCTGAGGAGGATGGCGTGGTAACCTTCCTTGAAGCATGAGATGGAGTGCCCTGAGTTCGTGCTAGAGCTTTCGATATAGCCTTGACGTGCTTCTTGCCAGCCTTGTAGTTCAGGTACTTGATACGCCACTCTAAATCTGGATTAGCCCACGTGCTCCCTATTCTGTGGCCCGGTTCCACGCCATCAAGATGGTCGATTGGAAGCGATTTAATGCGTACCTGGGACGAGATCCCTCTCCAACTCCTTTGCGAATTTCATAGTGACGTCAGCGAGAGGATTGTTGGTGATTGTGCGCTTATCCCTGGGTCAACAACATCTGTACGGCCGGGCAATGTCCTTGAGTAGCAGCATCTCTCCATCAAGAATTGTGTTGATCTTTATCGAAGACTTTTCATCGTGCAAAGCGGAAGGGGAGCCATTGTTGACCATGGATACTTGGAGACCCCTGCTCTCGGGCGGGAGGTCGCGAAGGGATCGAGGCTAAGATTATTGACCAATCAGAAGCTGAGAGCGCCACTTTTGCCCCACCAACGCAGCCTGAATTGTGGCCAAGCAGCGAGAGCCAGCCACAACACCATCTGACGGTGACCTAACACCACCAACACTTCCAACTTCCAAGACTCACTACGTTGTTTGGAAGACCACTGCGCGCGACATGACTCTCAGCTCAAATTTAGCCAAATGCCAATTTCCGCTATCACGATTACCACGCTTGCCCACTCTGGGATCCGGGCCTGAAGCCGTTGAGCTAGGCGACGTCGCCCGTGGTCTAGTTGTCGAGTCTATCCAAGCTTCAACGGTTGCTAGTCAGCGCCAACATTTGAACTGGCTCGAGGTACTGCCGGTAGGACGATCTGTTGTGATGAATGGCCTTGCACGTACAGGGTCGAGCTGACTCTGCCTGCTCAGTGCTCAACGCATGAATGGCAGAGATTTATCTTTCGTCTGCTTCCTATGACGTTAGCAGTCGATGTAGTGCTGGACCAAACCGTGCAAGATGACCTCGGAAGCCACACAGAGAGTTCCCCAGGCATGCTGGCTCAGATGGAATGTGAAGGCTATTGGGTATTGGGACGAATGGAACCTTGCAAAATCGACTTGATTGACCGAGCGCTCTCCTTTCCACGTGGAAAATGACGTTGAACGGTTTGTGGGCGGACTTCTGAGCCGACGCTACCACGCACGGATTTCTGGAATTTCGAACCAAACTTCGACGGCTTTCCACATGCGCATCTCACACTGGCCCAGAGGCTACTTTCCAAGTTTCGGGCAGCCTATCAAAAAGAGGAATGGCTGGGACAGAGAAGAAAAAAGCGCTCCCCTTCAGACGACTCGGCGGTCTCGCCGAGCCCAACTTGTCTGCCAGCCGAGTGATGATCGATCCCTGAGAGGTATATCGGCCATGGTGGGCCTTGAAGATGCCATGAGAGATCGAGATCCGACAGCAGACGTGGATTTGCACAGGTGCCACCCTAGAGCCCACTGCGGTCGCGAGCCCCATGGGCACCATGTTCTGGCACATTCGACTGCAGATTTGACGATAGCCTCGTCGGCGCGCGCCTCAGTCAATCAACCATGTTGGCTCATGAACACTGAACAGGGCACGAGCCCACTGAACGCCAAGTGATAAGAACGCCCAGCACAAGGCTAGTCAAGCCTGCGGTCGCGCATCTCACTTCCGCAATCTCGACGATTACCTCGTGTCCTCGACTCCTCGCGTCTGATACTACCGCAAAACTCTATTTCGACTCGCGTGCCGTGTGTGCAGCTGTCAAAAATCTGGCGCAGCAGCGGCCAGTATCCGGGACGTTTGCTCCGGCGAGGGCCAGCTGCGGAGCATAGCTGCCGGCGTATCCGTATCCTTCTCGGCCCGATCATACTGTTGCGGATCACTCGCTGAAGCGTGGGGTTGGTGAGTCTATCACGGTTTGACACCTCGGATTGGAAACCGCAAGCTTGTTCGTGGAGGTTGGAGCCAAGATCACCGTACATGCCTCCTTGCTTGCTCTCAGAGCACACTCACGAAGCCCATCACGGTTCTCGCCGGCGGCGACAAGGTCAATCTGATTACTCCGTAGACGCTCCTGACTACCCATCCACAATCTCTCATGCCACGCAAAAAAGATGACACAATGAAAAAAGAATTTGGAAAGCAATTTTCGCTTGCAGTCGAGTCATTATCCAAGACTCGGCTCACGCACCAATCCTGTCGATCAAATAATAAGGTTGGTGCCCGTGCCATGAGGCTTAGCAGCTCCTCTCATCACAGCAGCAGAGTTGTTTTGAGGACCAAAATTTCCGTAGGACTCGAATTCGAAACAAATCCCATTCAGGCTACCACGCCGGATGATCAGGGGTTTCCTCTTTGCTCCTGTGCTTACAGTACTAGTACTGTATTGCTCCTGCATGGGCATGGAGCCTCTACACTTTCGAAAGATAGAGCCGTAGGACCCATTGTGGAGCAGCTAGGAATGGACCGTAAAAGTAGGCGAGCGGGCAGATCCCCTCACCAACGAAGAAGCACTCCAATCGAGCGTGAGCGAGGGTTGCACGTGGGGGTGGAGGTGGTGGGCAGGAGAGGAGATTGTTGGTCTGCGCGCTTGGTTCTTGATAGCCTCGAAGTACCTCTACTTGGAGCTGGTACTGCTACTGTGCGCAGGATGGAATTGTGCAATGGGGAATATTCTCCCCGCTTGTGGCGTCACAGTTGCGCATGCTAGCTCTTAGCTTTTGAGCAAGCATAGCTAGCTACTAGCTGCTGTAGCTTGGGGGTTCTTGGCCCGCTTCATGCCCCGAAGAAAGCCCCGGCGGCGGCAGCATGCATTGCAGGAATCTGGCGGTGGATAGGATCACACACTGGCAGACCAGGACAACGAACGCACGGCGATGCTTGCAAATAAGGTCGTTCGCTTAGGCGGTATCATCCCACGTAAGCAAGCCCGGCGAGCACTGGCATTCTCTCCTTCTTTGGAGGCTAAAACTGACGTGATGATGCTATTCCCACTTGCTTCCCTGGATGCATCGGAGGCCTTCCGAGCACGAGGTGTGGGGTGCTGCTTAATTGACTTTCAGCCGAATTCCGGGCTACTCAATTACCCGATAGGGATCGTACCCGGTGGAGGAGGCCACACACGTGCATACTCCCCACAAATATTATATATGGAGGATGATATACCCGCCCATAGACCACGGAGTGTGCTATTCGAACCTGTTTGCTGGACCAATATTTATTCTGGCTGAGAACGTTTCGTTATTAGTAAAAGACATTGTTGAATGTTCTGTAACTAATTCATCTTGCTCAAATGTCATTCGGATTTACTGCCAAGAGAAACACCAGCAGAGGCGCGATGGATCTAAATTACAATGCATTCAATGCATGCAAATGCAGGAGCACATACCGCCCGGGCATGGGCTTTCGGATAGCATTTTGACGAGATGAGAGATGTACTGTAGCTTTGTGCAATGTGTGACGACTAAGATCGAGGGCGCCGGCGTGTCTTGCCGATGGGGACCCGCGACAGGCAAATCTTTTGGGGGGCAAGACAATGTGTAAAGACTATTCTCTGAGGCCGGCGAGGCTAGACAATGATTTTGTGAAGTGCTGTACTATGTGGCTGCCAACACCAGTCGAGCACTTGCACAGTGTGTGGGTGGCGTAGCAGTTCGCCAGGCCTCTAGTAGCATCGTTGTGTGAAGTCGGGCGATGAAACCTGAAGTGGTAGGTGGCATACCATGAGATCTGCCCCGCGTTTCTCCATGTCAGCAGCACGGTCTAGACTTTTTGGTGTAGAACTTCTTCTGGCCGAGTTTATTAACACTTAGCATTATGCAGCATTCGTTTCAAGTACAGATGGCAACCGGCCTTGTTGACCAGCGTCCACTTTCTTGGAGCTGCCGCGGACCAGGATCACAAGCACATCAATACACCATCCAATTCGCGGCCTCGGACGAGTACTATAGAAAAACCGCTATACAGTACTGATCCATATAGTCGGGACGGGTTGCCCATGCCCCGTTCCCGAAGCTCATCGGGATGCCTGTGGATCATATCACATTGAGACTATCTTTCGTGCGGTTATATGATGATAAGACGAACGGTCCCTGAGGAAACAATGGACTGACCCAATGGGCTGGTACTACAATTATCTTATGAGTTATGGCTTGGCCAACAGATTAAATTCGTGGTGGAATTGCTTGTTCCCGCAGGTGACACTGGGCGAAAGCCACAGGTAGATATCGAGGACGTGCATGCCGGCTTGTGTATGTGTCTTGGAAATTCACACAGCACCCTGCAATTGGCACTCTCTTGTCCCCTAATAATCAGAGGTATGTTTTATCTATGTAGAAGGAGGAGCGACTAGATGATATTGCCGTTGGTAAATTGGATTGTGCTGCAAAGCCACGAGCGCCACAGGAACGGGGACCCATGAACTATTAGTTAGGGAGATCTACTAAGGTTGGACTGGCCATTACCTCAGGGTGTTCAAGTATGATCTACACAACCAGAAATTGATCGAAGACTAAGTCGGGCTCTTCTTCGGTGCTTCTATGTGGTCTCTATCACAGGTTGAATGTTCGTAGTGTCGTCGGTTCCGGCCTGGCAATAAGGAAATCCCTTGGCCGGGTGCCCGGATAAGGGAATAGTGGCCGTTGGTTGAATACAGGTATGTACTCGTACCTAGGTACGGCAACGGGTTAAGCGTACTATGGTAAGATAGGCGATAGGAGTTCCTGAAGACGGAAGGGCGACCATGTCTGAAACGACCGGAGCAGAACTAAGGGTAGCGTGAGGCTTGATAAGGCCTCACAAACATGGCCTCGAGAGATTTTCACCCCAATCAGTTCAAGACGTTTGCATCAATTTCATGCTGTGGCCTGAATCGGCAACTGTTTGAGGCATGTGTCTCTCTGTAAGTACGTTATGTAGGGAGACGCTCATGGAAAAGCAGTCGCACACTAATCAATTGCATTTGTCGTCGTCGACAATATTGAAGCCTGGGCTCATCAGGTCCAAGTTTCTTGCAGGTTGCCCTCCCGGTACCTGTACCTGGAAGGCATACAATCCCAGTCCTCGACTCCAGCCCTTGCCCTTACCCTTGCCGAATCTACTTTGTACAAAGTACATGGCATTTAAACCATTGCGGCGCTAGACTGCTTTGGGCAAGACGAATTTGATCCATGGAATCGTCAAAAAGAACTTGCCCTGTCTTGCCCGTCCCCGTCCCCGTCCCACCCACACCATTCGTCTTCTCTCCCCTCGAGCTCCAGCAGCAACAGCAGGTTTGTAACTTGGTCTGTCATCAATGTGCTGTGTCGGTGGTTTGGTCGTGTTCGTGCCTTGAATCAGGCCTGGTCAACGAACAGCAATATCACCCTCACATATTGCAAGATCATCCAGCACTCTCCCTTCCTTGATGACATCGACATCATCGGTGGCCCACCCAGCACCGGATTGCATCCTGGATCCACCCCCGTCACTTGCTGCCCACTTTTACGCAGAACACTCACTGTTCTCAGTCTCTCACTTGACATTGGACACTGGACATCCTTGACACCCTGAACACCCAGGCACTTTCAATCGAAACCGAAAGCTGGGAATAAAACCGCCAGAGTCCCACCAACCAGTGTCACTGACCACTCTGCAAACCGACCTCTCGTCAAACTCCACCTTAGCACTTCGACATTTCAGGACAGCGCAGAACAGGGCTGCTGGGATCTGCATCGTCGTCGTGGAACCGCCCGTCATCTTTGAATAAAACAGACCCCCGGTGGTAGCGATCGCCTGAACCTGAATTGTACAACTCAAACCCAGCGCGAAATTTACAGACAAAGAGGTCCATCCTGCGGCGGCCTTGGCCTATTTTCAACTCCGTCCTGTGTCTATTTTTAAGCGCCAGCAATTGCCCTGCGCAAATCCTCATGCAACCTGACTTCGACTCGACCAACGCACCCACCAAATCATTAGCCCTCCCTTTCCACCTCGCATTTCCACCTAAGTCGCCGTGGTCGATTTGCGCTCCGAGAACAGAGTCAATAGCAGGAAAAGGAGCAATCTTCCTTCCAGATTCCAACGGTAGCGAGCCACAATCCAGATCCGCAGAGACACTACAAATTCCCTGAGCACGGCGTCACCCTCGGACACCGTACAACGCGCACCACACGACACACCCGCACGGGCACAGGCACAGGCACAGGCACAGGCACAGGCACAGGCACAGGCACAGGCACAGGCACAGGCACAAACACAAACACAGTTACCGACTAAACTGGTCGGAATCCGGCAGCCGCATCATTCTTGTGCTTCATGCGCCCTGTTGTTTGTTGTTGACCGTAAGTTGGGGTTGAGACGCTGCCAGCATTCTGGTTGGTGAGTTTACGAACCGAAACGACGAGGACGAGGTCTTGACACGAACAAAGTTGTCGAAAGAGACGTTGAAATTACGCCAACAGGCCTCATCAGTTCACTTTGCCCTCAGGTCATTTTACTGTCAACTACTGGGTGCTCCACTTCCTTACTCCGTGCGTGCAAGACTCCCGGAACGAACGCCTCCCGTCACCGCACTGCAGGCACCGCACGGCCTGCGCAGCGCTCTCTGCGCTTATCACTTTCCTGCCCGAGACTGGCACCACCACCGATCGCTCAGCACAGCCCGCCACAATTAGAACCCCCCCGGTATCTTTTGCGACCATCCCAATCTCTTTCCTTCGCCATCTTTTCCCTCCTCCTCCCACGTGCGACCCAGAATGCTCGACTCTCAATTCCCAAAACGACGGCCGCTTCCTCCCGACGCTGAGCCACAACAAATTCCATACTCGCATTCTCGCACCCGCACAACCTCGTCCGGCATCTTCCCCATGCAGGCACAACCACCACCACCACAGACACAGGCCATGTATCTCGGCCAACCACAACAGTACGTCGGCCACGGCCACAACCGGCGCAATCCCTCCGTCAACACCTTCAGCTCCGTCTCTAGCGGCGGCGAGCGCGGCACCCCTCCACCCGCTGCCTACCGAAACTCCCCTCCAAGCGAAGCCGACCTCCGCCGCTCCACCTCCTCCCGCTCAAACGGCTCCATCCAACCCCTCAGCTACGTCGCCCTCCTGCGCAAACAGAAAGCCACCGTCTGGTGCGACCGCGCCCAGCCCGAAGACCCCTACATGCTCGCCAAGCAAAAGCAAGCCAAGATGCGCGCCCTGCAAACTGTCGGCGCCAATAGCTCTCCCACAGGCCTCCACACGGCTGGCCGCTCGTCTACGGGCCTGTCCAGCGCCGGCGGCAAAGTCGTCGGCAAGATCCGCCACCACGGCAAGCCCGCCGTGGTCGGCTACGCGCCCGATAGCAACTACGTGGGCGTGGGTGGCGTGCCTCTGCGCCTCAGCGCTACTGAGGTTGAGGGCGAGGACAGCGACGACGACGCTGATCCGGGCCGCTCGAGTTTGCACCACCGTAGGACGGGGAGCAGCGGGCGGTCCAGCACGGCGGGCAGCATCGGGCAGTCTGGTCGCCGCGGCCTCAATTACCGCACGTCCCACGGCAGCGGCCTGCAGATGACAGGGGGCGGCTCGCAGAACAGCAATAGGCACTGGACGGACAGCAATGGCCAGAACACTCCGGAGCGACGGGGCAGCTTGGCTGGGGGGTCGTCGCTGGAGAAGAGGGCGAGTGATGCGGCGAGTGGGAGTAGCAGTGCGGGCGAGCGCGCGGATGATGTGCCGGATATGGACTCTGCCGCGGCGAGGCTGGCGAGCAACAGTTTGAGCAACAGCCTGATGAATGCGACACTGACGCGGGAGAAGAGCGTAAAGAATCCGGACGAGCTGCGGAGGAGAGGCAGTGTCGACGAGAGGACCATGACGCTTACCAGTGGACGGCTTTTCATCGCCAACCCCGACTAAGGCGACCCTCTTGGACATCAACGTGTTTGCATGTGGGCATTCTATCTGCCCCCATATTTTCGTTTTATTGGGTCATCGGGATGTCATTTTCATCGGTCTTGCGCGAGAGAAGGAAATACCACCAATCGTTCGTGATTTCACGCTTTGCGTCAGCATGGGGAAGAGGGTGCAGCTGCATACAACGTCAGCATCAGCAGCACAAATCGACATGGCGCGGCCGCCAACATGTCCCTTTTTCGTTTGCCCTTTTGGTCTTTCTCATACCATCGTTCATCATTTTCGGCAAAAGACATCTGCATTGCTGGGCGTTTCAGGAGAAGGGGGTTGGGAAGGAGGTGTGGGAACGGTATTCTTCGAATGAGTTGAAGGACTGACGAACAAGGCTAAGCTTTGGGGATATCAGGCAGAAGTCATGGTTTCCGTAACTTCGTTTCGAAACGTCGTGCAGCCACGATGGAGGAGAATGTGTGGCTGGCGCGCTAGAGTGGCCTCTGGGCTGCGATAATATAATGGCCATGCCGTGTTGGCTACAGGATCTTCTGATCGTGTTTATTGATGCATGTGCACTGTCCGTCTCGTTGTAAAGTGTCTGTTGACATATGTAATGCCAGATGAGGTATGGCCACTTTTCTATCGTATGGTCCGTTTGCCTGCGAACTATGCAAGGCCGTCGTGTTGTACCGACCAACTGCAGACAACATAGATGCTCACTCCGAAGTGTTTACCGCGTCTCGGAGCGGAATGAGAGCTCGGTGAGTTTTCAATTTCCAAGCTTTCTGGTCTTCGGTAGGCCGAAGAGCCCACATGATGCCCATCCTTTCCATGTCTCGGCTGAGAACATGTCCGCCCGCTGCCTCCTCCTTCCGTGGACTTCGAACAACACGTCTCACCACCAACGATGCCCGCATACGGCATCGTTCACACAATTTAGCCTCCGTTAGCGCTGGATGGAGTTCTGAATGACGACTTCAGTTTCTCAGGTTCTGCATGACGACTTCAGTTTCTCAGGCTGCGTTGCTAAAGGCATGGAAATAGGAACTGCTCACTCGTCACTCTACAAGAGACCCGGTTCTCCTCCGGGCTCGATAGAACTCACACTCAAGTTTTCCTCTGGAGAATAGAGTCAGCACATCGCAGATCCATTCACAGATACTCGACCCGACCTCGCCACTTCCCATCCCCGGCCGCTTTCTTTGACCACAAGAACCCACCGTGAAAAAATGAAGTCCACAGCCCTCCTCACAGCCCTCCTAATCGTTGACCTGACACTCGGCGCGAAGTGGACGCAAAAACGCCGCGATTCCCGCGAAGCCAGGCGAGCCGCCTCCTCATCCTCGGGCCTCACTCGCACACACTCCTCCGCCCCCAACAAGCACGTCGACGGCCCGCCGACCAAGCCCAAGCGCGAGGGCGTGCCCACCAACAACACGTTCCTCACGTACAGCGAGAACTGGGCTGGGGCCGTGCTCGTGAGCTCCGGCTTCACGGCAGTCACGGGCACCATTGTAGTGCCGACGCCTACATCTGCGCAGGACGGGCGGGAGTCTGCTGGGGCGGCTGTGAGATCCCCTCTATCTTTTTTCGTCTCCCCTCTCCACCATCCCAACCCCGCCAATACTGACTTCCCCATCCCAAACAGTGGGTCGGCATCGACGGCGACACCTGCACAAGCGCGATCCTCCAAACCGGCATCGATTGGTACGTCCAAGGCGCCGCCGTCAGCTACGACGCCTGGTTCGAGTGGTACCCGGACTACGCGTACAACTTCTCGCCGGCGGACCTCTCCCTCGCGGCCGGCGACGTCGTCCGCTTCACCGTGGCCGCGACCTCTGCCACGTCCGGGTCCGCGACCATCGAGAACCTGACGACGGGGCAGCGCGCGAGCCAGGCGTTTGTAGACGTCGCGCACGGGCCGTTGTGCGGGACGGATGCGGAGTGGATCGTCGAGGACTTTGAGGGTTGTGATGCGGCCGGGAACTGTGGGCTGGTGCCGTTTGCGGGGTTTGGGAGTGTTACGTTCGGGGAGTGTAGGGCGGAGCGGACGGGGAAGGGGACGGTGATGCCTGGGACGGCGGGGGAGGGGTTGGTGGTCATTGATATCTATCAGGGGGGGAGGGTGTTGACGGATTGTGAGGTCAGTGGTGGGACGGTGGCGTGTAAATATTTGTAAGATGAACGGGGGACGTTTTGGGTTGATTGCTTTCTTTACTCGCGCCAGGTCCTCTCCCTCCTTCGTTGTCATCGCCCAGGAGCTATCCTCCCTGCACATTTTCTGGAAGACCGCGATTAGCATTGTCCGTTTTCTGATATGCCTGCTCTTCAATTTACAATGCCTTTGTGTCCAAGGTGACAAAAAGAACAGATTGAGCAGCCAAGCAGAGTGAACAAGATGGTTAAACGTAAAAGACAATAATAGCAAGCTCATTTGTTTAATTGTTTTTGTTGGGAGTTAAAGCTTTCTCCGCATATCTCTACCACTCAGACCATCTGCCGTGCCTACAAACCGACTCTGAGACCTAGCCCAACGCGAAGAACAGTCTGCATGCCGAGATAACCCCTATCAACGCGCTTTCCTGACGCGACCCGCGACCGGATTCGACATCCACCTGGACTCTTCTAGAGGGTTCACGCCTTCCTGAGCTCTTTCGCCCAAGCAGCAGTAAAGTCGACAGCAAGCCCCCGGTCACGACTGCAAAACCTATTCTTTGTTGATGCTATGTAAAAATTACGAAATTGGTCCGCCAATTGAACTTAAATCGAGACTTTGCACTTACACCATCGCAATTTGGAGAGTAATTCCACAGTTCGCGTACGGAAAACGCCCAACAAGATACCAAGACAGTTTTCCACACCTCACATTCGTCTCAGCCGGGACTCAGAGCCATTCCCCATTCAATGCCGCTCATGGTCATGGCGTGCAACGTTGCGGAGAGTGACTCTCCTGGCAGCAGGAAGAGAAGCCACGAGGAGTACTCAGAGGAGGACACCTCAGGCATTTCTGTTAAGACAGAGCCCCAGGATGATATTACGATGAGCTCATCAGACACAGGTATGCCTAAAATTGACTCGGAACCATTCTCTTTGTCCAGTTGCCTCCGGTCCCGCACCTCAGCTAACATCCACTCCAGGCACCGCCATTCCCCCACACGTCGCTACGTCTTTGGTGGCTCAGTCTTCTCCCCCGGCACAATCCAGTCCAGCAGCTCTCACCGACACAGGGTGTAGCACACCCGCCGATGGCCCTGCCTCTCCCAACACTCCCACAAGACAGCCCCTGCTACCCGTCCCCTCGGGCCACAATATTCCCACAGCTACCCAAACCAAGACGACAATGCCACCAGCCAATACTGTCCTTCCCAACGGGCAGCCGCCTCCTAAGAAGCAGAAGAAGAAGTTGACGCCTGCAGAGAAGGCCGCCAAAGACGCTGAAGATGCTGCCCGAAAGGCCCAAAAGGAGGCCCAGAAGCTTATCGACGAGGAAAAGAGGAAGCTCAAGCAGGCGGAAAAAGATGCTGCTCAGGCCATAAGGGAACAGAACAAGAAGGCGAAGGAGGAGAGGCGTCTTGAGCACGAAAAAAAGGAGCGCGAGAAGAAAGAGGAGGCTGAGAGAAAAGCCCGGGCCCAGACGAGGATCGGTGCCTTTTTTATCAAAAAGGACCCCGTTACGCCCAAGCCGTCCTCCGTTGCCGCCGCCGCGGTCAAGGCTAGAAGCCCATCACCAGCTACCGTCCAGACTGAGTACGCAAAACTCGCCCTTCCATTCTTCGTTCAGACTTCAGTCACCATGGCCAAAAATGCTTTCGAGGTCGACGAAGAGACGAGGGAGGCCAAGACGAGGATACTCACAGAGTACATCAATGGAGACCGCCCACCTGTCCCAACACAGCCGTTCGATTCCGTCACACACCTTCAACTTGTTGGCACTCCTGCTCGCCGCGGTAGATATACTCCGTGCGTTCGAGAGCTTATGGCAGATCACGATGGCATGGCCAACAACCCCATCGATCTTATTGCCAAGTCTCTACGCATACCTACAAGCCAGTCTCTGAGCCAAATTCCAATGAAGCAGTTCTCGTTCTACGAGGATGTGCGCCCGGGCTATTGCGGCACAGTGACAAGCGTCCAGTCTCTCGAGACGCTCAGGAAGATGGCGAAGAATCCCATGGCCAAAGACCTTCCGCTCAATTACGACTACGACTCCGAGGCGGAGTGGGTGCAAGGCGAGGAGGAAGAGGACGAGGCGGTTGACGATTTGACGGATGATGATGAGGAAGAAGACGACGCGAAGTCCATGGACGGCTTCCTCGACGACGATGACGATACAGGGCGGCCCACCGGCCGTCTGATTATGGGCAACATGGAGCCGGAGTGCAGTGGCATTTGCTTCGAGGATCGCAAACGGGCCAACCCAAATCTGCAGATGTACAAATTCCGGATGGAATTCCTTATACGTAAGTGGTCACTTCAGTTCTGTTACTCTAAAATCGCTGCTAACCATGAAGACAGCCGACCTTGAGCACCACCATTCGATTGACCCATTTTCCACGTCATATTGGCCAACTAAGACTTCTTCGTCGACCAGCCCAGCACAGACCAACAAACCAGCATCTGCCGAGAAGGTATCCAAAGCCAAAGCTGTAGACGCGGCCGACATGCCTCCCCCTCCCACTCCGTCTAAGGCGGATGCATCTTCGTCCACCGTCCCTGGTATACCTGCAAATTTGATTCCCGCTCAGCACATGGAAGACTTCAAGGCTGCTGTAATGGAGTTCAAATATCTTCCAAAGACGGCCCTGTGCCCCACGTTGAAGAAGCGCTTCGACAAGTGCACGACCGTTCAAATCAAGGCGACACTGGAGCACGTCGCCGAGAAGCATGGCAGGAAGGACTGGGAGCTAAAGCCGTCTGCTTGAGGAGCATGGCCTCGGCTTGTTGAATCGTGAAGGGATGTCGTCAAAACCTGTGGACTACGATATTTCGGCAATGGCAATCCCAAGACTGAGTAGATGCCGGTAGTATCACCAGAGCAGGCAACTGCCCATCTGCTAGGCATACGGCGATGAGAGCAAATGACGATTAGGAGCGTTCACAGAACGTCCAGACCAAAAACAGAATTGTTTGTGATGGAGCATAGCCTAGCAAAGCATATTGCTCGTGACCCAAACCGGGTCGTTGCTTTTGGAAGGGAGGTGGGCGTTAAGGACCACGACAATGAGGAGACCATGAATACATTGGCAAAAGTGGCTGGCTTTTTCTTTAGGTGGTGTGGCAGCTTTCTATCGGTGTAATGGAGAGGTCGAATTGGCGTTCAGGCCACATATATCACTGCTGCCGGCATTTAGAAGTCAAATGATATGTATGTATGCATACTCAATGCGTTGAAGTGAGCCCCTTGAGCTCGTGTGACCCGGCCCCTTGCTCCGTATTCTGACCTACACAAGACCGTCACTACGGGGGAAAACAAATCACAGTAGAGCTCGCGTGGAGAGTCAGACATGCGGTTTCGAGTTTTTGAATAAGTGCCATTGAAAACGAGAATGAATTTGCCCGCCCGCCACCAATAAAATGCCATGCCATACAATGCGTTTCACCACCCAAACCCGCCGGCCAGTCTTCTCCATGTAGGCAGGGTAACTCATCGTCGTTTGAAGATCTTCGGCTCGTGGGTCGCGTTCGGTGTACTGTATGCGTACAATAGATACGTAGATACATGAATGCGTACTGTATTATATACTTGCGTCCTCTTTCTTCTCCGTCCCTTCCTGTGTTGCACGATACTTCATCGTCTGCACGTGAACACACACGCACACATAGAGGGAAACCGCGTCAGATGAATGAACATTAGAGAAAGCCAATAGCTTAAGGCGCCACAATGGATGAATCACTAGTCATCCATAGGCTTGTCCTCGAGTGTGACCCCGCGATGCTCATCCGCCGCCGCCGGATCCGCTACAGGCGTGGGGTTGACAGGGATTCGCCGTCCAAGGCCCATGCTCTGGCGATTGCTGCGTCCGAGCGAGTTGCGCTTCTCGACGAGCGACGAGTCGGTACTCTTGATGGTCTCGGAGCGGCTGCGCGTCGAGTTAGGCGAGTCAGTCGCCGTGCTGCTGGCATGGTCGCTGCTGCCGCTGCCGGCACCGCCGTTGGACGCGTCGGTGGTCGGCGTCATCATGGGAGGCTCGCCGGGAACCTCGAGCGACGAGCGCTTGACGCCCAGGACCGGGCCCATGCTCATACGACCGCGTGGTTGTGACTCGGTCGGCGACGTGACGGTGCCGTGCGCCGCAACAGGGAAGCGGCCTACGCTGCGGTCACGGCGGTGTGAACCGCCGCCGGGAGGACCGCCGCTGGTGCGAGGACCAGGCGCTGGGGAGGAGGCGCGGCTGCGGCCGCCGCCTGCCTTTTCGAGGAGAAGACGCTGGCGCTCTTCTTGGAATTGGCGGCGATTGCTCTCGTTGGTGCTGATGGCGCGTGGCCTTGGAGCCTCCTTGGCTACGGATGCGGAGTTAGAGCTCTGCGTCGACATGCGCTTGAGCTCGCTGAAGATGGCGGTCTTGTGTGTGAACAAGTCGCGAAGGAGGCGGTAGGCGTGGCGCTCTTCCAGGGTCAGAGAGGTCTCCACGCGCGGCCGGATGATGCAGGGTGCCAAAATAGTCGCGAGAGAGTTGACGTATTCATCATCGGCGCTGGTGAGCTCAATCAGACGAGTGAGATGGTTCATGCATGCGTCGAGGGTCGCGATGTTGGTGAGTCTCAGCTGCGACAATGTCTGCTGAAGCACGCTAACACGCTGGGCATCGTCCGAGGTCTCTGGGCCGGGATTGCTGTAAATAGTTCTGACGATCTCATAGACATGAGAGGACACCAGAGAATCTGCATGTGTCGGTCAGTTTGTGTACCTTCACGAGGCTTAAAATCTGCTGGACTTACCAGGAAGTTCAAGAAGGTAGAGCTTAAGCAGGCTTGCAACAGTGGGTATATCGAATTCAGAAAAGATTTCAGGAGCAAATGGTTTGCCATCATTGACCTTGGCACGAAGAGCATGTGTTTGCGACAGTGGAACATCCACCAACCAGACGCCTCTCCGGGCATCATCTCCTTCGAGGTCCGGGTAGTGGTTGTCGAGGTAGGTAAGAATTGCGGTGATGATGAAAGGGACGCGCTTCTTGTCGGCACGGGCACGAGCCTCCAGGTCCACTCCAAACGTCTGTTCATCGACTTTGTTGTAGTAGTTTTCGTAAATAACCACTCTCGGCGAGAATCGACCGGTGCGATAGTTCTCCAGCAGGTAGCGTAGGTCGCCCGCTGGCTGAATTGTCTCTTGGAAGAGCATCATCTTGTCGACAGCCGACTGAAGGATAGGCAGAACATTTCCAATGGAGCCCGAGAAATCCAGAATCACGGTCTTAATGGCCTTCAGTCTGTCGAGCTCGCAGCGTTCGAGAAACTTGAGGTGTGAGGTGATTGCTTCTTCCAGCTCGCATCGTGTCTCATCCAGCTTTAGCACCCCAGACTTGTACTTTTCGTCTGCTTCTGCCTGCTCTCTCCGCAAGCGTTGTGCGGGTGTTTCGTTGGGGTGAGGGTTGTTGAGAGGGTTCCAGCCGGCGAGATACTCGTTCAGGTTGCCGACGATAGGCGAGTCACCAGCTTCTGAGCCGGTAGAGGGCAGTGAGAATGTTCTGCCTACTGTTGGCTTCTTTTCCGGCACGCCCGACATCTGGAAGGCCTTTGGTCGCCACTGGTAGAACAGCTTGGAACTGTTTGCGAAAGTGTTGCCCACATTTCCGACTAGCCGCAGAAAGCCGCTGGAAACCAAGTCCTGTCCAATCCTCTCCGCATAGCTGACACTGGTTGTGTCCATAAACTTCTGGAGATACTCGACGATGTCTGCTCCTGATGACGTGTTCATATATGTCCCCAGAATCGGCACCTTGGTGTCCTGCAGTTTGATGTTGCTCAACATGTGCTCCAGTCTCTTCTTCATTCCGGCAGTGTCGAACTGCTCGTCACCAATTTCGAAGATCTCGTCCTCGTCGCTGGCCTCGTTCTCCTTGTTTCCACCGGACACCTTGATTTCAGGAATGCTAGGCTTTGGACTATCTTGTGGGTCCTGGAAAGCGAACTTGTTCTCCTCCTCGAGATCCTCAACCAGGCGGCACTTGTTGAAGTAATTGCTTCTCAGCTTTTTGACTAGTTCGGCTTGCCTGTCGTGGGCTTTGATGCGCGTCTGTAGCTCATCTTGGGAGTCTTGTAAACGCGTTTCATGGGCATCGCACCATCTGGAGAAGGGATTTACGACGAGGTCGCGGATATTCTGGGCGATCTTCTTGTGGTTTTTTGCGCCTTCGGCCATCTCGGTGTGCATGCCTTCGAAAGCCTAAAAATGCGACGGTCAGCTAGGTGGCTCTTCTGAGGGACAACGACCACGGATGGAATCGCGTACTTTGCGAACACTGGCTCCATCATCTTTGGAAAAGCCCCCTTGGATCTTGTCGACTGCTGGACCGATCTCGGCGAGTTTGTTGCCATAAATCTCCTCGGCCTCGGCGCGCATGCGGGCGACGGTCAGGACTTGTCGATTCTCGATGCTGCCTTGCTGCAGCTTGCTGAACAAGACCCCCAGACCTGTAACTTGTCAGTGGTCGAGTCCCCGGTGTCTGGCCAGTAGTCGCATTTCCTACCTGCAGCATAGTCGCCGGTCCAGAAGCTGTCTTGGAAGCTCGGCATTGTGTATGGTGAGAACGGAGCAAAGCTGTGTCAGGCTTTGGTGGTTTGGTAGGTTGTTGTTTGCGAAAGTCCGTAGCTATGGGTTGCGAGAAGACATTTACTGTCCGCGGTGTTCGTCGTCGCAGATACCGGGGTAGAGGGCGGTTGCCGCTGGAGCGGAGCAGGGGCAGACTGTCCCAACGAGGCTGAGCAGAAGCTAAACCTGGTAAGCTCGTCGTTGGCCAGCGAAGGACTGGGCTTCGGGCCTTGTTCGTGGGTCGAAGTAGGTGGTGATCGTGGGTCGCTTCAAGAGTCCTGGTGGGCCGTTTTCGAACTTGGGACACGGCGCAAAGGAGATGCTGGGATTGCGATGGTGGCGGTGAATCGCAAGGCAAAGACAGCAGCTGAAGAAGGCAGAGACAGTCAAGTGAAGTGCCGCAAATCGAGAGATGATGTGTTGTGCAGCTGTTGAAAGGTGGTGTAGCCAACACAGGAGATGGAAGGAGAAGGTAACAGCAAAGGCAAGGATCGAGAAGTCGGGAAAAGGGGCCCGCGGCTTCTGGCTTCGTGAGTGTGTTGTTGCGCTGTCAAATTTATGAGGACCAAAGTAAAAGCGAAGAATGATTCTTTCTCAAAGAAGCGAAGACAGCCTATCCTGAACTTGGCGCCAGGGGGCGACCTGGGGTGGGTAGGGTACGATGTGGAGTGTCACAGGGGGTTCCTCCCCTCGTTGGCGCCCGCCTGTTCCTTCCTCCAGCACCAGCTTTGCCCCTGGATCAAAACATCAAACCTTGGAAAACAAATCTCAAGAATTGACTCAGCAGTCAGTGCCAGTCTCTATCCTGCACCTAGCCACGAAATGAAACACAACGCGCCCAACCATGTGTCTGTTCTCTGTTTGACATGCACAGTGACGTCGTTCCAGCTATAGGTAGTGTGTTTATTGTTTAGAACTCTGCTGACCCCTATCTCTAGCCGGCACCTCATGCATATGCCGTACAGTACTGCAATACCTATAAATCAGATACCGAACAGTCTCACTGCGAAACCTCTAGGCCTTCGAGAAATTCTTCTACGATCTGATCCAAGAGCTTCGCCACAGCGGACTTGTCATAGAAACTCTGGTTTAAAGAGGCACCCCGTCGCAATTCACTTCTCCAGCTCCAGACGTGGAACTGAACACATCTAGTGATCTGTTCCGTGCCAACCCACACATCCACTACCTCCACGGTTGAAGCAAGGGAATTCGAAAGCGACTGATACTCTCTTCTCGGATAAGTCTCGAACTTACCGAGCCTGCTCAAGTCCGGCGTCTGGACCGGTGGAAGTACCTCAGGAACCGGTGTATTGAACAGCACGGTCGTCCTCTGCAGGTATGGCTCGGCCAGATCCATCAAGTAACCTGCTGCCCGTCAAGTGCCTTCCAGAACGCGGTCAGATCTCGATTGTAGACCGTCGTCATCTCACGAGCCACCTCGCCAAAGGTCTTTGGCGGGCCCTTGGCGCCATCTGCAGACACCACTCCCTCCACGCAGATGGGCAGCCCGGGAAAATAGAGCCCAAACATTAGGTCGTCCTCGAAAGCCGCACCTGCTGCCATGATTGACTGGCGCAGGTCCACAGGAAAGAACCTCGCGTATGGCATGGCGAGTGGCGAGCGGGTGCTGAGGGAGCTCGCGGCGACCCGCACGATGGCGGCGTGTACCGCACCCGTGAAACCGAGGGTCATTTCGCGGCAGGCTTCTGTGATTTTGGCGAGGGTCGTAGCGTCAAGCCGTGTCTCAATCTGAGCGCTTGCCGCTAGGTGTACCGCCGCAGAGTCAGACTTGGTTGGTAGGCCGATACTCGGCACACCGCGGAGGGACTCGCCCACCAGAACGTCTGCGCCGGTCTCGCTGCGGAGTGAATGGGCGTTGCTTTCGCTCTCATTCTTCGATGCTGTTGTCTCTGCCTTCTATGCATTCATCCAGACAGACGCCACCTGTTCGATGCTAGGCAGGAGCGGCTGGCCGGGAGAGACGTATTTCGACACAGCATCAGAGAGACCTTCAACTAGTGTCACCAGCAGCTCGGCCAGGGTACTCATGAAGACATGACAAAGCTTGGCCGTTCCGATGCCATCGAGACGCCAGTGCGAGGAGCGAATCAGGATCTGGGCAGATTGGGGGAGCCAGTGACAAGTTGCTGTTGAGCTCGGACGAAGACCACTGAACAGACAATTCGGCATCAGCCTCGCTCTCATGCACAAAAAACGCCTTTATGTTCCAGGCGTCGACTTTGAAAGTAGGTATGGCCAGAGTGTCTTTTGCGGAAAGATCGTCTCCGCGATCAGCTGCCTCTTTGGAGCAGATGATGGAGCCAATGGCTGGATACCGTTGCCGAACTACCTGCTATGTCGTCCGAAGGTATGGGCCGAGACTGATCGGGCCTTACGCGAAGAGTGAGGGCGGGATCGCATCCACCAACGTGAGCATCAGTGGATGAAAGCGGCGAAAGGTTGCGCCGCAGCTTCGTTGGTTGGTGCTGCAACGGATCAACGGTGAGGAGGAGGCGCTCAACTTATTCACATAGTATGAGTATTCAACGCAGTATCAGGCTCCATGTAGTAACGTGCATTGCTCGCAGGTATTTTAAGGACGGGCCTTTGCTGTACTTTTGTGGAAGACGGCGGTCGTGATCAGCGCATTCTACCTTTGATTCTCCAGACAATTTCTTGGTACTTGCCCAACAACCTGATTACTTAATTCACACCATGGCACCGCATACCTGGCTCATCACTGGCTGTTACAGTGGCTTTGGCACTGAGTTCGTTCGTCAATTGCGCGCCATTGGGGACAACGTCATTGCCACCGGACGCAACTCCGAGACCAAGCTTGCCCATCTGAAAGATAGCCGAGCGAGTATCATCGACCTGAACGTGACCGCGTCTGAAGATACTATCGCGGCCAAAGTCGCAGAAGCCTGGGACATCTACCATGGCGGAATTGACGTTGTTGTCAACAATGCTGGCTATGTTCTGGGGGCGACATTTGAAGAGTTGACGTATGCCCTGTGCCAATATCACCCTGCTATGATCTCTGTGCTGGCATACCAACTTTCATGGGCCCTTGAACATATCACGAGCCATATACCCAAGCTTCGAGCCAAGGGAACGGGTATTCGACTCTTCATGGGCTCGCAAGCTGAGTGGCAGTACGACCCAGGCAACTCCCCTCGACAAGCAATATGGTCTGGCACCTAGAAAGTGCTGATCCTAGTGCAACCGGATATTGCTCGACCAAATTCGCCCTGGAAAGTTCGATTCTCCCGAGTCTCCCGTCCGTGTCAGAGATGCAGGAATCTGACGAGCTGACATAACTCGTTTAGGAGCTGTGGAACGTCTTGCTAAGGAGCTTGCCATCTGCGCGCCAGGCATCAAGGTGCTGCTTGTCGACCCAGGCTACTTCCGAACAAGCGCCTTCAGAAATATTAACATCTTGCGCCGCGCGTCAATGTCTACGCCGAGTTCAAATAAGGCGTCAAGGCATTTGAGCAGAGCGTTGTGGGCAACGAGCCGGGCGATGCTGCCAAAGCCGTGACACGGATGATCGAGCTAACCAGGGGTACTGGAATGGCCGCTGGTAGATGGATTCCGCTCAGAGTGCCTCTTGTAACCGACGGGTTGACGAGGATTAGGGCCAAGTGCGAGGAGACGCTGAAGATCTGTGATGAATGGGAGGATGTGGCTAAGAGCTTGGAGCACTGATGTCTAGCTGTCTCTCTGAGATGAGGTTAGTGAGCGGTCTGAAGCGGCTGAGGCAAATAGCCGCGTCCTGGCCCGGCCCGGCTTAGCGTGGGGCTGGATTGACAGGGATACAAGCACCAACCGCTGCCGGGCGTATTGCTTATCAATCTCATGTATCACGACATCGCCCGGGATATATCATCCATGAACCGGAAAAGGCGTCTTTTGAGGATCATTACAATTCATGTGAGGTCCTTTGAAGCATCATAGAAACTTCGCGTGAGTTTTTCTAGTGAACCATGAATACCGACGAGAAGATCCATTTGGAGAAGCTCCTCCCGGACAATCGAGAGCAGCCGCACCAACGTCCCAAGCTTCGCGCACGCATATTGGCGATAGCTCTCATAGGTCTCATTTGCACAAGCGTCCTGTCCAGACTGCCACATTGTCATCATGCCATCTCGAAGCTCTTGGCGCCGCCTCAGCCACTCACTATCGAGCAGCGAGCGAAGAGCATTCTCACCCACACGCCGTTGATAGGTGAGTACAATGCTCATACTACATCGCGAAGTTGATTTCACCATCGGCTGTGCAGAGATACTGATGTTCATACAGACGGCCACAATGACTTTCCTATCTTAGTTCGGATGCTTTATGGGAACCATATCAACAACGAGACCTTTCAAGTCCCTTTCGAGACCGGCGGCATGCCCGGCCATGTCGACCTTCCCAGGCTGAGGGACGGTCTAAATGGAGGAGCTTTCTGGAGTGTTTATTGGATGTGTCCTAAGGATATGACCGACTTCAGTGATGAAATATATGCTCCAAGTATGCGTCCTCCCAGGGAAGGCACTCACTCAAACGCCGAAGGAATACTTGTCAAGGCTAACACTCCCAAGTCGTTCAAGCAACCGTCCAACAAATCGACCTCGTCACCCGTCTCCAAGCCCTCTACCCCACTCAATTCTCGCCCCAAGTCAACTCCTCCACCGCCCTCGCCGCGTTCCACCAGTCGCAGCTCATCTCTCCGCTCGGAATCGAAGGCCTACATCAAATCGGCAACAGCATCGCCAACCTGCGCCGCTTCTACGCCCTCGGCGTCCGCTACGCGACCCTCACGCACAACTGCCCGAACCGCTTCGCCGACGCCGCGCTGTGGTCCACGCCCGACTCGCACGGCGCCTTCGTGCCCCCCGGCCGCGGCATCTGGGGCGGCGTCAGCGCCGAGGGAAAGGCGCTGGTCCACGAGATGAACCGCATCGGCATGCTGGTCGACCTGTCGCACACGAGCGCCGACACGCAGGTGGATGTGCTCGGCGGCGGCGAGGATGGCTGGGAGGGCAGCCTGGCGCCGGTGATGTTCAGCCATAGTTCGGCATATGCGGTGTGCCCGCATCCGCGGAACGTGCAGGACCATGTGCTGAAGTTAGTGAAGGAGCGAAATGGTGTGGTGATGGTGAATTTCTCGCCGGATTTCATCTCGTGCACCGAGAGTGATAAGGAGAGCGGCGTACCGGATTTCTACCCGCCGAATTCGACGCTGGCGCAGGTCGTGAGACATGTCACGTACATCGGTGACTTGATTGGGTATGACCACGTTGGTCTGGGGTCCGACTTCGATGGCATCCCAACGGTGCCTGAGGGTCTGGAGGATGTGTCCAAATTCCCGGATCTCGTTGCTGCGCTGTTGAAGGAGGGCGTCAGTGATGAGGATGCGGCGAAGATCGTGGGTGGAAATATCTTGAGGGTTTGGGCGGATGTGGATGCCGTCGCGCTGGATCTGCAGGCTAAGGGGACGCTACCGCTGGAGGACGATTTGCCAAATTTGAAATTCGCGGGATTGGAGATGTAGATTGGCGGGAGCTTCCATCGCTTTGGGGACTGTAGATTCATGAGATTGAAAGCGTGCGTGCAGGAGTTTGGCACTACGCCAAGATAGGAGAGGGAATAGTATGCCAGTTCATACGGTTGGATCTATCCGTGAAACCCTTGCGCTTTTCCCTTGAATATCACAACTGAGATATAGACAACCCTGAATCGCTCAATTTAAACGTCTTTAAGCCTCTTAAGGCTTAGGGGCAGTCAAAAGATCATATCTGTGTTTGTGCACGGAATATAAAGCGCTAGCTGACTGGCTGGTCTGCAACTGCAACCCGTCGATATCAGTACGCCCCATACCATGGTTTCTGTTGGGTCCGTGGTCAAGTGGTCCTTGACGGTCCACTTCGAGCTGTCGCAACCGCAAGGTCGTGAGTTCGAGCCACGGATCCCAGCAAAAAGCCAGAGGCACCCTCCGATGATTAAAGCGCCGGCTGTGCCGGTATTCAACTTCCGTAGAATTCCGGGAACACAACTCCGTACGATTTCTAACTGCAATAGCAGCAAGGAACTTCTTAGAGGCTGTGGGCCCGGTGTCGAGAGGCCCTCGTTGAGGTTACCTCACTTACATGACATGTATAGAGATGTAGGGCCTCCGTGCCCGAACTCTTTGCTGCGCTGAGAAAATGACGCGTTAGTTTTTGGCTTTGCACCACGTCTTCAGCTCAACCATGTGGTCTCGATTCAATACTGCTGACCATTAAGATGATAGATACTCTTGGGAGATGTTTGGATTGGATGTCTCAAATCGTTGCGATAAGGTGTAGAACTTTCTTTGGTATATTCCCTCGCCGCACGAGCCTTGCAATGCCTGACAGAAATGTTTGCCGCCGTCGATTTTGATATCGAGTGCCAGGTAATCGATGCGCCTACCTGGTCCTCGGAACGCCGCGTTCCCATCCTGGCGCGAACCTGCCCGTTTCTTTTGCCGCGGCACCTTCCCGTTGAAACCATGTGGTGCACCACAGCCGCCCTTATATAGGCGAGGACAGCCAGGTTGCTTTGAAGATCCTTGCTCGTAGCACAGCCGTCGGACCGTGGTCCAGACGCATGCCCTCCACATCTTGCCTCTCCCACCCTTCCTCTGATAGCGCAAGACAGCGCGTACCAAAAGCCTGGAGCCGCTGTCTTGTTCCCCTGTGTCGTGTTTGCCAAGTCTTCCAAGTCTCCTACATCCCTCTCACCACCTGCCAAACCGCTCGACCCTGTTCAGCATATTCGGCGTCGCCGTCTGATTCCTTGTGCGTTGGCCCCGTACCGGCAAGTGCATGGCATGCCGACGCCCGCGATACGAGCCGATGTCCTTGAGCCGGCGGATATTGTCCGTGATCTTTCCTCGCGCGTCGTTCTCGATCGTCATAGTCGACAGCTCGGCCGTCAGCTGGATCACCGTCTTGGGAGATAGCTCCTCGATGCGCTGCCGCGGGTAGATCGAGTACTTGGCCATGATGCGCTCGGCAGACTTGGTGCCGAGGGCGAAGAAGGAGGTCAGGGCTTTCTGTTTGGATTATAGGGAGACCAGGGAGTTAGTGCGAAGCGCGCGCGATGATGGAGCGCGGGAGGCAGAATGGGGAAGGAGAGTAAAGCGTACCTTGACTAGCTTTTTGTCGCCAAAATTGACGCCGTGAAGGAAGACCTGGGTGGAGTTAACTGGTGACTGCAATCAAATGGGAAGATTAGAGTACATACCACCATTCTGAAATGCAAACTTCGGATCACCACGAGAAGAAACTCATTTGACCGACAACGCGAACGATATGGTGAAGGCAAAGTTGACGACATGAGGTTGAATGACCGGGGTCTGAATGACTAAGCATTGATCTTTCGAGTCCTAAAATGGATCCCTGTTAGCTGGGCTTGCTGTAGCGTCTGGCTTACGTAAGCCGGCGCATTCTGTCCGGTCGCTCATCGCGGTTCGAGGTCCAAGGGTTGGACTTGCATGGACGGTGCAAGCAAGTCACAAGGCGAGCGGAAATACGCTAGCTCGCTGATTATTTACTTATGTTGTCGGCACGCGCGTGTGGCCTCCTGTACGCCCCACTGGACTGGCATGTGCGTGAATGCTTCCACCTTTCGTATGACGTTTCTCGTCTCATCGTGGGAATCTTGTATTTATATCTACCTAGGATGCTATCAAGTTGTAGGCTTGCATCCCTAATCCCACGCCGCAGCATGTGTTGAATGTCGCGGCCTCACACTCTGTGTGAGGTGCGAAGACAGACTTGAGAACAGACAATATCTCCCAATGATCAATCAGGGCCCGATGACCAGATGTACGCCGCAGTATACCCCATGTATTCCCATGACAACATCTCTGCTTCTATATCTTAAGCGCCAGCATGAAAAGCACCATGAAAATGAAATACAGGTCCGGAACCTGGCCCTGGACTAATAACGAGGTTCGCCCGCTGAAAAGAACCATCAAGTGGCTCACACCTGGGCAGCAACAGCCTTTCGGGCAGGTAACATCCGTCGTCTTCGTCGTGCATGTGATGTTCGAGACCAAGCTCCAAACAAACGTGTTGCCAATTCTGAGCCCGTGGAATCGTTGCGCTGTCCTCTCTAGCTGCCTCGGAAAAGGAATTGAAGGTCTTCAGGGCTCAGCGACTCCATGGCCGCGTCATCCGAATTGATGGTTGAATTGATCATGTTTGTCTTCTTCTCCTGCAACAAAACCATTCGACTCTCGACCGAATCCTCGATGCAGAGGCGAGTTATGGTACAAGGGCGAGACTGTCCGATACGGTGACATCGATCAGCGGACTGCCACTCGGCTGCTGGGTTCCACCATCTGAATAGGGCAAGTCAGTTCGAAGCACGGCGATAGGGTAGGCGGATCCACTTACGGGTCAACGATGAAGACATGAGAGGCCTCGGTGAGGTTCAAGGCAACACCGCCAGCCTTCAAAGACACAAGGAAGCACTCGACGTCCACATTCTTCATGAAATGATCAATCGATGCAGCACGTTGAGCTGGGGTCATACTACCGTCAAGCATGACCGTAGTGATACCTGCGCGCCGCAGTCGCCACTCAATGAGCTGAAGCATGGTGGTGAACTGAGAGAAGATAATCGACTTGTGGGTAGCCTTATTCGACCGAAGTCTGTGCAGTTCGTGGACGAGCAGCTCGATCTTCGAGGAAGACACCCAATTCTCCATCTTGATTCTGTTGATAATGCTCGACTTCCTAACAAGAGCCTCATCTTGCGCAATCTCGGGCTGCTCCAGATCGATGGCGAGGGGAATATGGCAGCGTGGGCAGTCAGGCTGGTCCTGTGAGTTGAGGTAGGCCTTGGCACAAGCACGGCAGAAGTCATGCTTGCATTTGGAACGTATCGCATCCTCGGCTGGTTCATCACAGATAATGCACTGTAGGATGTAAGCAATTAGTATGTTACATGGCAGTTTGATTGGGTCATTGGACAAATTGTACCTGCAAGATATTCTGGCCTTGGGCGGAATCCTTCTTCAGAATCAAATCAGGGTGATCAGCGACCTGCCTCATCTGCATGATAAGACCAAAGATGTTGGCATAGTTGTTCAGAAGCACGCCTTGAGCGACGTAGGTATCAAATTTGCGCTGGCCGTTAGTCATGATACTGTTGGCAAAGTCATTCTCGGCTTCACCGAAGAATTGGCGATCAACGTAGATCTCCTTGACAGGCAGCTCCATCGAGTCGGTGTGATCTTTCTTCAGGCGACGCAGCATGATCTTGTCGGTCATGAGCCGAAGCTTTCGGAAGGCCTCTTTGCCAGGACCACTGTTTCCGTAGCGCTGGATGTGGTTTAGAATCTCCTTTCGCGGTGGTCTCCGAGTTAGCAACTGACTTGCGACTATCTTGCATCTGATAGACAGTACAAAGTGTGAGCAAGCCGTCTACTGACCTGATTGAAAACGCTGACGTGTTGCATGGCGTTGTGTCCGCAACCCGTACACGCATTTGAGTCGTTCATGCGCCATTCGAGGCACTCGCAAATGCACTGCTTGCACATGTAGGAAGCAAATGGCGAAATATTAAGGAAGCGGATGAGACTGAAGAATTCGCCAATGCGGTTCTGAAGAGGAGTTCCAGTTAGACACCAACGGTAATCTACTTTCAAGGCGAAGGTAGCCTTGGCAGTCATCGTTGTGCGAGTCTTGATGCAGTGAGCCTCGTCCTATCCACGGGTGTCTTGGTCAGCATGAAGCACTCAAGGAAGTCGTAGACGTCGCGCACTTACGAGAATCACGCGGTGGAATTGAATAGAGTGTATCAGAGACTTCTCCTTGTATAGCCCATCCTTCTTTTGGACCCCCTTTTCCTGTCGGCGATACATAGACTCCAGAGAGTTGTACGACATCAGGATTACATTGTACTTCTTGAGACCCGCGATAGTCTTGACTTTGGCGGCCGTATTGTTGCTGCCATGCATGACAAGGGTCTTCAGCGTGCCGTCTGTATAGCTCTCGATCTCACTCTGCCACTGCATCAAAGCTACAGGTGGCACGAGAACGAGCGATGGCATTTTGGCGGGGTAGTCGGACATGATCAGAGACACCTGTCCAAGAAATGATTAGTCTCAGATCACTAGGTTCGGGTTCGACATCGTTGAGCGTACGGCTTGAATGGTCTTGCCAAGACCCATCTCGTCGCCGAGAAGGCCACCTTTCCACTCCGACTTCTCTTCCATGGCCTTCATCCACGCCAAGCCTTCAAGCTGGAAGCCTTTGAGGACGCGCGAGATACTCTTGGGCTGCTCAGCCTTGCCGGCCTTCAAGGGGGCCATCTCCTCCAGATTCTTCCACATGGTTAAGAGCTTGGGATGGTAGAACTCCAACTTGCGACGCCTCCTCTGAGAGGCCTTCTCGTTGCGATAAGCAGTGTGTCCGCGACGGACAGCGCCCCTAAGCCTTCTAGTCGATGGAGCGGCCTCATCTTGGGAGTCACTATCGCCGTCGTCAGACGAAATATCCGACAGAGAGGAATCCGAGCCGTAAGCGCTAATGGGCGACTCGGCGTCTTCCTGAGTGGCGGCGTTCTTGTTCTTTCTCTTGTTTGACACTGGTGAATGTCAGCATATGACCGATGGATGTATAGTGAGAGATCACGCACAAGGAATGGCATCACTGGACTCAACATCGGATTCGGGTAGGGCGGAGGCTTTGCCCTTGCCCTTGCCCTTAGAGACAGCCGTCTTGACCTTCGACGAAGAGGCTTTACCTTTGCCCTTGACGGCTGTTTTGCGCTTCTTGGTGGGTGGCTCGAAGTCGAGAGTGAATAAATGCTCGCTATCCTCTGGGTATTCCTCGCTGTCATCTGAGTAATCTACGACAGCCTTCTTGGCGGGCCGACCGCGGCGGCGGGGAGCAACAGCCTTAGCTTTGCCCTTGTCTTTGCCTTTGGTTGCCTTGTCCTTGTCGTCGCTGAGAAGGTCATCACTGTCCACACTCAAATCGTCAACCGTAGAAGTCTGCTCGTCGTCTTCGAGCGCCAAGGCCTGGGCTTCCGCCTGTTCCTCCTGGTCCAGCATGTCTTGCATCTGACGAGCGATCCGCTCGTCCTGAAGAAGAGTTTGGGCAGCAGGTGATAGGTCGGACAGGTCTTCATCATCGCTGTCGGCGATCTCAGTGAATCTGCGCTTCTTTGAGTCGTTTCCCAGCATGTAGTCCTGTGTCCGCTGTGAGGTCTTGGCAGGAGCAGAGTCGCGGGCCTTCGCCGTGGGAAGGACGACTTCGAGCTTGCTGGCGCGAGACGACTCGGCTGGGGTGGCGGCGTGGCTGGTGAGGGGCGTTGAGTACCCGGACGCTGATTCAGAGTAATTGGACGTCCCAATGGAAGATGCAGATTCTCTGTTGGCGGCAGCTGCTGCTGCCGCCGCTGCCAAGGAGGCCTTGCTGGGGCGGCCTCGGGGGCGCTTCATGGTGGAGGAAGGGGTGGACGTCGCATTCATAGATGCAGGCGAGGGTTCGGCTGGATCGATTTGGTCAGTGAACATTGGGCAGGCGCAACGCTCGTGTCACGTTTCGTAGATGCGGCGACGAAGCTTACCGGTATCTCCTGCGCCTGGAGTGGCACGAAGAGAGCTTCTAGTCCGTCTCATTTGACCGATCGGAGGCGGTTGCACTTGATCAGAGAGGTGGCGATATTGAAGGCGAATCGTTCAGAGATGAGCAGATCCAGACTGCGAGCAGAGTGTGATGGGTTGGTGAGAAGCCGGTGGAGAGGGTGGCAAATGAGGTTCAGATAAGGAACAAAAGAATTGTGAAGTTCGGAAGTGTTTGCGGCGAAGAAAAGAAACTAATAGGCACCTGGGCAGTTTCGCAGCTTCCCTGTCGCCCTTTGATGAAGTTAGCTTGAAAGTTGGACCAATGGTCGCGTCAATGGGTTTCAGGCAACGCGAAGTCACGCGGAAGGCGCGGACTTAAAAGGCCATTAAACCTCCGCATTCATGCAGGAACTTTATCTCCAGGCATCAGCGCAGGGTTCAGGCCTGGCCAAGGTCATTAACATCCCTGTCAACGATGAGATTGGCGAGGAAATACTTGGGGTAAGGCGCCACAAAGCGGCAAAGGGCGTCGCGTAAAGTGATTTTGTATGAACATGCACCTCTTTCTTTTGCAAACGGTTACTTCATTCTGGTTCTGATACATCTTTCTCGATTTTCCTCTCAAATTCTGCATCGACGCCAACCAGTCCCATAATTGCCAAGTATACGACTAATCACCCTCACAACTCATCCAAGATGGCGGGTGTACGGCGCCGACAGAGGCCAGCCGCCGCGCCTCCCCAAAGCACCTCTCAGCCCGGCCCAGCCGCCCAGACAGCGGCCCCAGTTGTGCCTCTAGTCACTGCTACAACCACCACCAGTACCACTCAAGCTGCAGTCGCAGCTACCACTGCTCAAAATGGTCAAAACGGAAACATTGTCATGATCGGCCGCCACGCCATCCGTCGGAACCGGGGTATTAGAGGTCCCCAGTCCGCCCTGACAGACTTCCTGGCCAGTCACAACATCAACGCAAACCAGATCCGTCTCGATGCAGATAGGCGCAGACAGCAAGCTCTGGCCTCGAGAGATCAGAATGGTGATGATCCGGGTGAGGGCCCTTCGAACACCAACGCCGCCACAGGTGACGGCGACGAGGGCGAGGACGACACAAAGACGAAGACCACCAAGCGCAAGCAAGCTCAGCAGAAGGCAATTGATAAGATCAAGGCATCGAAGAAGTTCCAGAAACGCAAGAAGCATTTGTACGATTCTGATGCTGAGGAGGATCTGATTCAAGAGCTCTTGAAGAACAGTGGCCCCCAGCCGGGTCAGATGGCCAACTGTTAGTCTCCGCATCCTTTCCCTGTCCCCATTCCTCCTGACAAATCAATACTGACAAAAGTCGATCTAGGTGAGGAGTGCGATACCAGGTTTACAGTCACGCCTTACACACGGGCAGGTCCAGATGGTGGCCTTCTCTGCAACCCCTGTGGCAAGGCGCTTGACCAGGAGGAGGGCCCAGTCAAGAAGAAGAAGAAGGTTGTTAACGGTGGGCCTGTTGGTCACCGCAGGAAGAACCAGAGCAACATGCTCGATGGCACATACACGCTGGGCGCCAAAGATCTCATGAGCCTTTGCATCGAAACTCTGGCCAAGAACATTGATCTTGCGGACGATCTAGGCGAAATGCCCGACAGGACCATCGACAAGATCGCCCGAATCCTCTCCAAGAAACGTCTCGTGGATCCTAATACTCTGAAGCTGTTTCTGCAACCGACGGCTCAGGACCTTGCCATCTATGATGCTACCAAGTTGAAGACCCAGGATCTAATCAAAGTCTTCCAAGAATTGCCCGACCTGAAGAGGCTCAAGGTCAAGTACGCAGTACAGTTCAAAGACGAGGTCATGGAGTATCTGCTCTCGCGAAACCAGATCGAGATGGAAGGGTTTCACATACACGGCGCAAATCTCCTAAGCAACGACATGTTCAAGAAATTCTTGATTGCCCATGGAAAGACTCTCAAAGTTCTCCAGGTCTACTACACAGACAAGCATTTCAATGACGAGTGTCTTGCCCTGCTGAAGGATACGACGCCTTCACTGAAGCGCTTCAAAGTCAGCAATAACCAAGCGGTCAGTGGTCGCGGTATCCGTGAGCTGGCCAACCTCAAGAGTCTTGAGCACCTTAGCACCCACCTTCACCAGACGGTGCACTCTGACATCTGGATCGACGTCCTTGGCAGTATTGGTGCCGGGCTGAAGACACTTTCATTGCGCATGACACCTGATCTGGACAATAGTGCCTTGGATGCGATCCACAAGAATTGTCGCTCCCTGGTCAAACTGCGCATCACCGACAGCGAGGAGATGACCGACGCAGGCTTCGCCCGCCTTTTCACCGATTGGAGCAACCCGGGTCTCACGTTCCTCGATCTGCAAAAGTGCCGCTATGTCGATTCACAGAAGCCCCGCGAGAATTCCGACAATGTCGGCTTGTGTTCCGAGGGCTTTAAAGCCCTGATGGCCCACTCAGGTCACAGACTCCGCTATCTCAATGTCCATGCGTGCCGTCACATTTCGCGTGAGGCCTTCGAGGAGGTCTTCGCTCCCGATATGACGTACCCGGAACTCAGGGAGTTCGAGGTCAGCTTTTGCGAAGAGATCACGGACTTCATCGTCGGCAGCATCTTCCGCAGTTGTCCGAACATCAAGGAGTTGAACGTCTTCGGTTGCATGAGGCTGAAAGACGTCCGTGTCCCAAAAGGCAAGATCCTGGTGGGTATGCCCAATGCCTTGGGTATGATGACTGAGGGGCAGGACTAAGTGTTGCACGCGGCTGCTGCCATTGTCGGTCACTGGGAAACTGACAACGGGCCGTATCACATGTTAGACTCAGCTACACATGTGTTGCAGTGCCATGGAGGTTCCGCGGCTAGCTGGTCGGCTGCGATGTGGAATTGCTGTTGACAAGGATCTATGTGGATGCCGCCTACCGAGATAAAAAAAAAAACAGATGATGAAGATCAGGCTCATGTTACTACGGAAAGGGATAAAGACATTTTGACTCAGATGGACGTGATTCCTTTGTGACAGAGTCGAATGCAATGATCTACTCGATCCGTCTCCGCCATGCAACCTTGGAAATACTAATCTGAAACGGCAGCTCTACCCCGATACAACGCCCACTGATAGTTCATGAGGCTTCCATCGTCGCTAGGAGGCCCACCGCTCGGTGGCAGTCTCGTGCAAGTGCTACTAGCACCACAGGCCCAGCCTTTGCAGTCAACCGGCCAGACTAGTCGGAATGGGAGATATTCACATCGGCGTGCAGAACTAGTCCCATCACTATCCTCTCTCATGGTGCTCATTGTCGACCATGTGTCGATATTACTAACTTGCTATCCAGACACACGCACAGCTCTTATCAATATCCTCCGATTTTGGCATCTTCTAAGCCGCTCGCAGGAAACACGTTTATTATTATCGGATTCGCGCCAAATCCAAACCCAAGAAGCCATTTTCCCAAAGAAATGTGCCAGATTTTTGACAGAATCGTCCACCTGGAAACTTCTGTCCCCGCCAACGAATGTCGAGATGTACACGGTAGCACACATTCTCCCGGGCGTAGGGCGTCACACATCGCCTCCTTCCCTGTAAACTCACAACTCCTCCCCGGACCCAAAGTAAAGCTTGCCTGCGGTGTGTCTGAGTGTCTCTTCCTCGGACGAATCAGAACGCTCGTCAGCGTGGCGTCTGAAGGACCACGGACCCACGATGTCTCGCAGCAAAGGCATTTTGGCCGCGTTGAATTGGCCACCCAAGTGGTCGCTGCCCTCCAGAGCATTGTTTGGTGTCTCTAAAGCAGAGAGACTCTCACCTCCAACCGAGACCTCCTCCTCACTCGAGGCGAGTCCGTTACTAGCAGAGCTATCCGGACTGTAGCGCCAAGAAAGCCTATTTAAGGGAGCAGTACAGAAAGCCAACATCTTCTGCAAACTCAGCTCGAGATCTGTGCACACAAGGTTGTCAGCAAATTCCCCTAGTTCTAAATCCACATTTCAAAGCGGCAAGGGGAAGACGCGGGCCAACCAGACCTCACTACCAATGCGCAGCCCCACAAACCGCTTGCAGAACGCAGAGCCCTTGTTGAGCACATCGAGCTGCTTCTGCAGCTGCTCGCGCTGGCGCTTGTTGTCCTCTGACTCGCCCGCGATGCGCTCTACCTTGTCCTCGGGCATGCTGAAGACGTCCTGGGGCAGCAGGATCCTGGCGAGGGCGGCGATGAGTTTCGTTTCGACGAGCTCGACGGCCACGTCGTCGAGGAAGCGCTTGAGGGCTACCTGTATGGAAAGTTAGTTTGGTTTGGGAAGTGAGGGTCGTTTGAGCTGGGGCGAAATGAGATGGGATACGTGCCTTGTAGTAGGCCTCCATGCAGTCCAGGGCCTCGGAGGCGGCGAAGCGGTCCATGTCTGGCTCGCTGCGTTGGGCAAGTGAGTCGACCAGTGCAGCAAAGTTGATGTTACTGTTGACAAGCGAACATGTGCTTTTGCAATTCTCAACCGTAATGACAAGATGCTTGGTTAAGCTGGCGATGACAGCATCGCGGCGACGATCGTCACGAGATTTCTGGAAAACCTCGAGGAAGTCCTGGTTGTACGTGATAGGGTGGCTCTCCTGGTGAGGCAAGAGTAACTCCTTTGCCTTTTGTTCCATCGACTGCAAGAGACCATCCAGGACAGGCTCGACAATCTCGGCGAATAGGCGCGGCCCAGCGGTGCTGTCGGCTATGTGGTTGCAGAGACACTCCAGAGACTGCTTGGTTGCCTGAAAAACCCCCTTCACGTGATCCTCTAGGATCGAGCCCCAGGGACGGCACTGCTCCTTGAACAAGATGGTGGCGATCAAGGGACTGAAAGTGCATGGCAGCTCGCGACCACGAGTTCGCTGCATCAGCTCCTGGATGTGGTCGACGAAAGCATCACGTGTAATGACAACAGGCTCGTTAGGCTTGGCCTCCTCAGCGGTTACGGGCACGGTATCTGAGGCGATCTGGCGGTAGTGGCCGCGTTCATTGATGACTTTGGCGAAGTCCTGATTGAGGTTTTGGACCACAGCACGAATGCGCTGCTTATAGCCACGGTCGGTCTCCGGGTCCTCAAAGAACGCGTCGTTGTAGGTGCCATCAACTGCAGCTTTGACTAACGTCTGGAAAGCCTGGCTAACCTGCATTAGGTAGTATACCTGCTCGGCGGGGGTGCTGCGAGGCTGGCCCAGTTTCTCGAGCTGTTCGCTACAGTGCTTGAGCTTCGTGCCAATCTCCTTGATGACGTTGGGCAGCTCTTGGGCAATCTGATTGAGCAAGACCTTGCTGAGACGACCGTTCAGCTCTGTGATACCAAGCAGGCCACGGGGCAGATCCTTCCAGATGCCCTCCGAGAAGAACTGCGTCTCGTCTTCGTCCCTCTTCTGCACAGTTGCAATGCCCTTGTCGGTGTCCATATTCTTGAGCATATGCCAGCCGAGACGGAACTCAACCTCTTCGTTGCGTGCCAGAGCAGCGTAGAAGGCCTCGCTGTTGGAGCCAGGGATGAGGGTGTCGGGCTTGGTGATGATGCCTGCAAGTGTCAGATTCAACCTTTCAAGATGTCGCGTCAAGGGTGCTCTTAATCTTACCCATTGTGCGATTTCCAGTGGGATCAGCAGCTCGGACAAGATTGAGAACAATCTGGTTTGCAAGATCGTTCTTCGCGGAGATCACAGCCAGGATGACGCTCCTGGGCTCCTTCACTGTGATATCGTTAGTGACGAGGAACCTAGAAATCGTGTCTAACGTGTCTAAAAGTGGCTTACTGTATTCCTTGACAACATCCTGGATCAGGTCCACATCCGCCTTGGTCTGGCTCTTGGTTTCCGAGTGAATCAGACCCGGCAAGTCGACAATGGTCAGATGCGGACGATCGGGACCCGTGATCTCGATCTTGAGAAGGTCCTTGGAGAAAGCCTTCCCACCATGAATACCCATGTCAATCTTCGCCGCGTCGATCAAGTTGGCCAGGCGGTCAAACCCATCCAACTCCTGACGGAAGCCCTCGAGACTCTTCCTCTCGTCCTCGCTGCGAGAGGCGTGGGGAACGATGGACACGCTCGAGCTGCTGTGGGCGGCGCGGCGAAGGACGAGCTCGGTAGGGAAACGGGTGCAGACGTTGCTCTTGACGGGGAAGGAGACGTGGGAGATGGCCTCTAGAACAGAGGATTTGCCGGAGGACTGGTCGCCGCAGACGATAATCTGAGGAAGGGACACGTGCTCGTCGACTCCATAGAAGCGTAGACGATCGACAGCGTCCAGAAGATCCATCTGGTCCCTGGAGCAGAGCCGGCTGAGGGCTTCTGGCAGTTTGGTGGTCACCATGATGAGTGTAAGTACTCTATCAGTTGGGATGAGGGCGAGAAGATGATGCGGATGCGAGTCGAAGTGGATGTCTCGAGGGGTGTGGCAGCAACAGCAGGAATAAGAGCGTTCGCAGTATTTCTTGGGAGATGAAGAAGATTTGACGAGGGCCGAGATGATCCAATATCAAGGTACAGTATTTGAGTTCAGATCCTGTCTCTACAGACATCAACAGATGTCCACAAAGCCGGGAGACATGAAAGAACTCAAGAGCGTGAAACAAGCAAAGCAGACCACTGCTCCTCTTTAGAGAGATATGGTTTGGTGCCGGATGCAAGAGGCACACCAGCACAAATTAAATAAAGCTTCGAGGTTCCTGGTAGGGTGATCAAGGTGAGTGAAGTCGATGCAGGAGGCCACCCGTCACAAAGCCAAAAAGAAGCAGGCCTGCCGTCTGAGTCTACGTTCCTTTCTATCTATTGATGAGAATGATGGTTTCATTTAGAGCAATCAAACCCCTTTGAGGTTTTTGTGTGATTTTGGAGGTACTATACTTTCAGGCAAGTAGTGGCCTGGAGGCCCAGGGCGGACGTACCTGAGCATGTGCTCTACAGATCATACCGCCACAGCAATAATCGCCCCTCCAACATACGCCCGCAAGTTCTCCACCACCGTCGCCCTAGAGAATTTCAGTATTAGTACAACTATCTCGCATGGTCACGCCACATGACCCGAAGCCACTTGTTTTCTGCTCCCCTTTCCGTGCTCCTCGGCCCTGCATCCCTCGCCGCCTGCACTTTAAGCACAAACGTGTCGCTCTCAACACTGATAGCAAATGATCGCCGACACGACCGTTCGGGTCTCAAAAACTCCACCGCGCGGGACGTTGATGAAGATAGTGCATGGGCTCAGGAGGCAGGGGCAGAAGATGCGTATTGCGGACTCAGGAGGCTGAGGATGGTCAGGTGGAATATATATTGAACAAGGAGAAGGATGAATTTCGAACATGAGGATACTGATGCCTATTCCCTTAGAAGCTATTGGGTGCCCTGTTATTCAATGCCCAAGGGCACCAAATGTGCTCCGGGCTCTACCCTGCGTTACCAACGGTGACCGGTCTGCATCCTGCATCGAGTGACGTGGCCCGTCTTACTCTCGCCCGTCTTCTGCCAGTCATCATCGATGGTTCCGCTTTGTTGTCAGGGATTTGTCACGTCTGACATCGTCGCTCAGAGCGTTTGTACCTAGTCGCTCATAACATAGGACCTGTTCAGCACGAGACTCAGCCATCTTTGACTAACTAGACTCAACCTGCCACACCATGACCTTCCAGCCAAGTCAACTCCAGGAGCACCTCCAGTCCAGGATACCCTTGGTCGAGAAAATTTGCCTAATTTCTGGCACACCTGGAGCATCCGTTCTTGTGTCACGACAAGGTCGCCCAATCTTCGAGCACCACTATGGTTATCGCGATATCGAACTGGGCGAGGCACCCGATCGTGATACTGTTTACTACGTCGTTTCACTCATCAAAGGCATCACCGCGGCTGTAATCGGCACTCTGGTTGACGAGGGACGGTTCGAATGTGATACCAGAGTCTCTCAACTTCTGCCTGGATTCCGGCAGCGCGACAAGTCCCTGCAGGAGATGATCAACATCACCGACATCCTGTCTCACAGAACAGGCTTGACCGGCCCCAACGCACTTTGGTCACAGGGAGGCAACAAGGTCTACCTTGGGCGGAATGGCATTCTTCCTGTATTCGCAAACCTTCAAAGGGCGAGAGACTTCAGGGCGACTTGGCTATATTGCAAACCTGGATATTGGCTTGCCGACGTGATCATCAACCACACCACCGGTCAGACGTACGGAAGCCTTGCAGCCGATCGCATTCTTTCGCCTCTTGGAATGACAAGGACGTTCATCAAGAAACCCGACATGATACCTCCTAATTCAGCAAAGGCTTATATGTCCCTGAAGGATGGGACTTTTGCTGAAATTCCACCTCCCGCGGTATTCGACGGCTCCCCCATTGCCACTACTGGGGGCGTGAAAAGCTCGGCCAGCGACATGCTGAAGTTCTACTCCGCCTTGCTGCAATCCAGAGCTCTGGAATTTGCGAACAATCAAAAAGGCCTAGCTACTGTCATCAAGCAAGCCTCATAACTGACCAGCGGTCAGACTCTGATGAGCCCACGACAGCAGCTTGAACAGAGCTACGGACTAGGCTTTGCACGTGCCCAGCTACCAGGCACCTTTGGTGCAATCGGACTCAATCCTAGACTTGTGGAGACGATGCCTACGATTGGTGTGGGAACGGCATCGAGATTGATGATATATCACCAAGGGAACTTTCCAGGCTTTCTTTCGGCGGTATTCAGGATCCCAGAGGAAGAAGTTGTGCTTCTGGTTCTGACAAACTCCCTTGCCTTCAACGACGCAGCCGACTGGCTGGGGCAGATGGTATTGGAGCACATCATTGACTCACCTCACAAAACAGATTTTGTCGAGCTCGCAGAGAGAAGTAAAAACACGACGCTGAGAAAGTACAAGGATCTCGAGAACCATCTCAGAAACGACGGGGTTCCGAATCCCCAGACCAGATCACTCGATGCTTACACGGGAATCTATAGCAACCTCCCCCAAAGCTTGGACATCAGAGTCGTCAACCAGAGTGATCAGCTGCATATGTGCTTCCAGGACGCCAAATGGGACTTGTACCCACTTAGGCCATGCGGAAATGATTGTTTCAGTTGGGGCATCACGTACGAGGAGCAAGTCAAACGGGCCCGGTGGCCCATTGCTGACGTGGACTACTACAAGTTTCAGTTTGCTAGCGATGGAAACGATGGAATCTCGCATTTGATGTGGCGCCATGATCCTGATACGGGCCCGGAGCCGTTTCTAAAGGTTGCAGACGAATAGCTGGAGCCGTCACATTATAGGGGAAAACTTCTGAGGCCGTCGACGGTTTGGACGGGCTTCCGCTTCTCAAAGCTAATCAGATACGCTGCCTACCTAGGTATCACTCATTCCTCGCGTCTCCTTCGCGAGTCGGCCTTTCATGATCTGGAAACTCTAGACTGCTTCTGACCCGTGGACGCTTGCAAGTGGCCAACTGGCTGCCTAGTATCAGCTCAGCAGTGCACCGTGAGTGAGCTTCACCTGCAGGCTGTTCAAAAGGGGGGCGGTGAACTTTAAAGGCTCTGAGTAAATTCACTGGACCCTGAGCCCCGAGCTCGATAATGACACTGTCCCCGCCGCCCCACTGGGACCCAGAGCCCAGAGGTGTTTATTCATCTCACAACTCTCTTGATTTTCCCAATGATACCCTGGACTTATCTGATACTGAAGGTGCGCAACGAATTACGCATCTAGGTAACTCATCAGAAGCTTCGGTGCGCTGCCAGGCCGCACGCTCCACACGTCAGTTACTTTTACTGTCGCTATTCATAAACGCACGACCATGTCTCATTACAGGATCATTTCAAGCTACTGTCACATCCAGATATGCATGTATAGTAGCAAGAGCTCATCACCTTCATTTCACCTGGCGAAATGTCCACGTCTTCGAAGCTCCCGAGTTGCCATTATGAGCTCGAGTTTGGTTGATGCTGTTTTTGGCGCGGACAAGACATGAACCTTAAAGTTCGGTCCAGTTTCTATTCCAAGTATGTCACGAAGTTTGGCCCCCTCAAAGCTTTCAACGATGACTGTTTCAAGCATCGACAACGCTGAAGCGCTCCGAAAGCTTCTGGTCGGAGTGCCCCAGAGAGCCCTGTCACCTGGACAATACGTGACCTATTTTGGTAGGTATGGTTCAAAGTTCCTTTGCTAGAAGCAATATCACTCAGACGACGGACTTCCGTAGTCTCGACGAAGACATGAGCTCTATAAAAGAACGCCGGTCTCATGTAGGTCGGGTGGCTTCCCAGGGACCAAGTCTCCTATAATTACAGAATATCCCCACGAAACAGCTTTGACGATTTCCACCAAACATAACGTCACTTGATTTGATCACCGTGCTAGAATTCTCGGTGTTCCCAGTGCCTCTAGAATTGGTGCACTCTCTCGACGATCTAAGATGGCACCTAGCGCGGCTGATAATCCTGTATCGACGCACTCCATCCCCGACACTCGCTTTGCCGGGCCCCTCTGGCTTCGCCCTGGCGTCGCTGAACGCTATGCCAAGGGCGAGGTGCACACGGGCCCCTTCTCCATGCCCCTTCTGCGCATGCAAAACCTCGACAAGCTCGTCGTGATGCTGGGGTCGACGCCGGCTATCTTGGACGTTTGCTGTGGCTCTGGAGTCACGACCCACCACATTCAGACCCTGCTCCAGGAGCAGGGTCTGCAGGGGAACGTCGACGTAACGTGTGGGGACTTGAGCGTCGGGCAATTAGCGTATTTGGATAAGAGGATCAAGGAGATGGAATGGCAAAAGACGAGGACTGTGACGATGAATCTCGAGGTTCGTGCAAGTTTGCGGCGTCGACATTACTCGATATTGCTGAGCTAACTTGAAGATGACACCCAGAAAACTGGACAGCCAGACGAAGCGTTCGACCATATTGTCTGCGCTCAAGGCATTTTCATCATCCCGGACGCCCAGTCCGCGCTGTCTGGTAATGTGACCCACTCGTCCTTCAATGCCTGGGAGACACGGACACAGAAATGCTGAAAGACCATAAAACAGAGCTGTACCGCATGCTAAAGCCAGGCGGACCCCTCGGGCTCGGCAACTGGCACAAAGAGATGTGGTCCTACGACGCGCACGACGCCCTCTGCCACCTCCCGGGCCTTCCCAACTGGCCGCAGTCATCCGACGAGCTGATCGCGACCTGGGCGCAAGGGCCCTGACACGACCGGCACTATGTTCGGTCGATGCTCCACGCCCGGGGTTTCGAGGGGATCCAGATCCAGACTCACAGCGAGATGATCCCGTTCAAGAACGCCGAGGACTTCTATGAGGTGTACATTGCGTTTATCGAGTGGATCACGGACCGGTACTGGACCGAGAAGGAGAGGGCTGAGTGCAGGCCGCTGATCAAGGGCGCGATCGTGACGCATATGAACGCCAAGTATGGGCAGGGCAGACCGTTTGCAATTGAGAAGGTCTGTTTGCTTATCACTGCCAGGAAGCCTTCTTAGCCTGGCTTGTGTAGTTGACCTGCTCGTGATGGTAGCTTTGAGGCTGCGTGCAGAGAGATACGGTTAACGTACTGTACAGTGCTATTTTCATGTCAGATGCTGCTTGTCACGCTTTCCTCGCTTGCTGATATCTTTTGCATATGCGACCGAAGTCAAGTCAAACATATCCGCAAAGACTGATGAGTCCCGCTCATTTAGTATAACCAAAAAGCTACTGCGTGCGATGATCGCTCCTGGGCAACCTGCCGCCGTCGGAATCGGTCTGTGGGTGATCGCCTTTCGTATCCGACTTCCGGACGCCGTCCTCAGACAATCGACTACAGGCAGTCGTCTGTGGGACCACTGCTTCAAGAAGATCAGGTGACCACATCAGGACAGATTGATACCTAGATATGCTGAGCTGAGGTCATCTTGTTGGAAGCGGACTGCGGGCGGGGCCGATGAAACGGTCCGAGGCCGTTGAGTTGGACCCTGAAAGATCACCGTGATGTTCTCTGCCTCGGGTAGTGCACCGGAACGACCTGGGAAGTATTTGAACCAGTGCTGGGGAAACTGAGCGATTGGCAGATCACATAGTGATTCCCGTCGTGGAGCATGACACTGCAACCATGTGTGTAGCAAAGTGAGGTGGTTTGGTTTCGATTTGGTTGGAATGTCGTCTAAAAATTGCAGTGTGAGGTAACATTTTCGGAGGAGAGAAACCCCTGTCGCTGACATCCCTTGGCCGCCAAAAAGGCGGCCCAGCCCGGGCCTTCCGGCCTCCGGGCCTCGATGTCTAAAAGTGGATCGCGCGCCCGGGCTTTTTCCTTAGAGCACTGGCCAAGTTGTGATCCTCTTCGCGTGTTTCCAAAGTCGTTCTCGCCGCACGACTCTCACTCTCCTTTTGCCCTCGTGCTTTTCACCTGCTGTTGACGTGCTGTTGTCTCGAACAACATCCGCGCGCCCTCTTTAGCCTTCGAAAAGTCCGAGTCTTGAGCCCCTCGACCGCCCACCGCAACGCCTGCCCCCTTTTTCCACCGAGACGCGTCCTCCACGATGCAGTGGCTCGCCTCACTCGCGGGCTTCTGCGCCCCTCTTTTCCTGGTTTTGTCGCCCATTCTCTCCTACAGCGACCAGGCGCTGTCGATGCACCGGAATAAGTCCAGCGCCGGCTTCTCGCTCGACATACCGCTGATTATGCTGGTGGCCTCCTTTTTCAGGTGCGGCGAAGCTCTGCCCTTTGGACGACAACACTGAAGAGACTGCGTGTTTCGCTACTTGTGCTGATGATCGTGACCTCCAGGATATTCTACTACCCCGGTGCCCGATTCGATAGCGCGCTGCTCATACAATCGTTTCTCATGGTGATTATGCAGGTCATGCTGCTGAAGATCGCGCTGGACCACCGCCCGGGACCTGCCTCCAAGGGCGGCGAGGCTGCGGTGCCGTTCGCGGGCGCGGCAAAGGAGGGATTCTGGGAGCGACCACGGCCTTACAGCTTCTGGCAGTGGCGGTCTCCCAAGCCGTACGTTGGACAGCCCTCCTGGGGTGCAGACCCGCAGCGGGCAATTTGCTGACACACCCGTGATTCGCAACAGATACTGGCAATTCCTGCTCTACCTTTTCATCATCCTCACCGCACTCGAGCTCATCCTCGCCCCCTTCTCCGGCCTCTACCCGACGTACTCCGCCCTGCTCGGCTACATCGGCCTCTCTGTCGAAGCGACCCTGCCCCTGCCTCAGATATTCGCCAACATCCGCTCGCGTTCGTGCAAGGGCTTCCGGCTGTCTGTCCTGGCCAGCTGGCTGGCGGGCGACACCATGAAGATGTTCTGGTTCTTCACGTCGACGACGCAGATTCCGTGGGCATTCAAGCTGTGCGGTATCTTCCAGGCGGGCTGCGATGCGTTCCTGGGCATCCAGTACCTGATGTACGGAAGCGGAGAGCACGAGCATAAGCTCAAGACGGAGAGCCCGCTGCCTACCCCTTTTGATCGCCCGATGGAAATGAAGAGCACGGTATTGTCGATTCCGGCGGCGAATGGGGGTGCGAATGGTCGCAGGACGCCGTTTGAGAAGTCCTTGCAATAGAGGTGCTGGTGCTGATGCGTCGTCTTGGATGTTCTGCATAGATTAGTGATACCATCAAATCTTGACTGCTGAAGGCTGAGCAGTCTTTGCAATTTCTTCTGCTGCAGATTCTATGTGCTTGGATCTATCTGTTATTGCTGCATCATTGCACATTGACATTGTGACCGATGCATGCTAATTTCTTGCTTCTGGAGATTTTTGGTAGGAGAGGTTGCAGATCTGCTGCTCCTTGAAGATGCCCTTGCTGTTAAACTTTGATACCGCAAGACTACCAGCCACCGGGCGCTTTACACATCATACAAGCTTCAAGCACAGATATCGATTCAGAATTGATGCACTGCATTCCGTGGGTGATAACTGATTTTTTTTGTGTACTTACAGGCTGTTCTTCTCGCTTATCTGGGTGGGTTGGCCAGGTTGTTGGGCCAACTGTGGATGTCTCCACCTATCTCGACTTCACCAAACATCCCAGGTGGGAGGAGTATCAGTGTGGACTTTGACACTCGACCATCTACTAAAGTTTGTCCCACCTTGGCCTTGCGACAGATATCTATGCTTGATCTTGAACTCAGCATCTCCTCCTTCATTTGCCTTCATACTCGCTGCTGGACACAGCATAATACTTACCTAACACTCCTCACCTGTTGTCAGACTTGGTTGCTTGTGCCCATCACCAAATCACCAAAGCTGAACAAACTGAGTACAGAGGCTCCTAGCACAAGAGTAGGTGAGTGCAGCGCATTCAAAGCCAATTTTGACAGCGCCATTTTGTACTCTGCTCATGAACTCACCTTCTAATATTCTCATTGGCAGATTCGGTTGCTGCATGACCTCTTGCGGCCAGCCAACTCATGACTGGTCAACTGCCGAAGTGCAGTACTAGTCTGTATTCAAGTTCCTGTAAGCCACAGCTCTCACGGTGCTATACTGCACTTGCAAGGCTTTCCCGATAATATCCATATTCCAATCTCAGAACCATGCTTTGCTCAAGGCCCTCTATGCTGACGTCCAAATTCCAGGAACAGTCTGCGAAGAAGGTATTGTGGTTCGGTCACCCACTCAGACCTGCCAGTAAGTCTCCTGTCACTAGGGCATGCTCACAAGTTGAAATCTGCACTTCCTCCTCACCTCCACACAAACATTATCCCATTGAGCTTTTCCTATAGTACAACTTCAAGGTGATCATCCCAAGGTGATGATCACAGGCAAAATTCTACAGCAAAAATTTACCACTCTTCATTCGATGGCACTACCTAGGTACTAATCAATCTTTCCCATTTCCCTTGCTTATCCCCTATCATTACATGTGTCTGGTCAACATCTATCTCGCTTCATCTTTCATTACTTAGTCACTGAAGACATCTCTGTGGGAGTATTGACCAGTGCTGCATCTCACTGCGTCCCTCATCAGCAACGACTGGGCCATTGAGGAGCCTCTGCACAGCAAAACTTTGGTAGAGTAAGCAATGTGTGCTATATACCCATTTTCTGAAGTCAGGACTTGTTTTTGCTTCTCCAACCACCATAGTGACTGTGGGTCTCATTTTCTGCCAGTCACCAGCTTCTGAGCCCCTTCCAATCGCCACAATATCTCACCTCCTGTCAGTCACCCTATCATCTCACGTGCTGGCGGCCATATCCTTTCGTCCTGTCTCTTGCCGTCTGATCTTTCCCCATCTTAAAGCCCCTGTCCCATTGAAGTTCATTACATCCCCCACGGTCTCTCTTTGTCTGGTCTCTTTCCTATCCTGAGCCACCTTCCTATCGTGTGTCCCAGCCAGCTACCTGCCCCCTTTCACACAACTAACAGTGCAAGTCCAGACCGTTTCCCCTGCTCCACACCTTCAAGAACTGTCAACCAGACACCTCCGCCAACCTCGGAAAGGGCCAATAACACCTGGAACTTCCTCTTATCGCGTACGTTCCCTGACTTCCTTCTACTTCTTCTCACTATCATCGACCCATCTCAGCGCAAAACTGACCTTCCTATCCAGACTCAGCTGCTTTCTCACAATTGTCACAAAACTGACCGACCCCATCAGGTGCGTTGCACGTACATTCAACCCTAAGCTCCACTTCTACCATCAAGACGCGCTTTCACCTCCCCAACATCACGCGCGTTTGACCCCAACGACTCCACCTTTACAATCAAGACGCGCTTTCAGCTTTCAGACTTCACCGTCAACACGCGCATCCAATTCCAATGCCTCACCGCCATCAACAGCTGACATAGCTCCTTCACAGACACCGGCAAGATGCCTGCCAACTTCAGGTCATACGAGGGCCAGCTTCGTCTGCTGACCGCGGTCATCGCCGCGCACGACATCAAGCTCAACTACAAGGGTAAGTCTTTGTTTCCCAGTGTCCCACCTTTCCCGCTACGATCCGACGTGCCTTCCCTCTCCACCACTTTCTCCTATCCCAAGGTCAAGTCTAACTCGATCAGCCATTGCCGATCATTACGGCAAAGACTGGAGCGCTAGTGGCATCGAGCACTTCTTTCGCCCCATCAAGAAGAATGGCAAGGCCATTCAAGACATGGTCAAACGGAACGAGGACCCGGCCAACTTCGTCCATAACATGGTAAGCTAATCTTGTTCCAATTTTTCCAGAAATCCACAAATACTACGGCGACTCGACGCCCGACGGAATTCAGTTCCAGTTCCGCGCCATCAGGCAGGAGGCCGCTAACATGCGCCAGGGCAAGGGCTCCGCCGTCCCCTCGACCCCGAGCGCCGCCGCCAGCAAGAACCCCAAGACTCCCGGCACCTCTGGTGTCCGCAAGCGTGTCGCGACGTCCTCCAAGACCCCTGCTAGCAAGAAGAGCAAGACCTCCCTCCCTCAGCCTCAGCCTCAGCCTCAGCCTCAGCCTCAGCCTCAGATGGTTGATGACGACAGCTCCGATGGCGCCGAGGCTCCCCTGCCCATCTTGAAGACTCCCAAGATCAATGAGGAGGCTCTGCGCTCATACCAAGCTGCAAACTACGCCAACCACACCCCCTCGGACGCTGCCCCATCGCTTGCTAGCGCCCACGCTGCCTCGGCTGATGATGAAGAGAAGCACATCACCACTCCTACTAATGCTGCTGCCAGCTTCGCCAATGGCAATAGCCAGGCTTACTCGGGCCCCGCCTACTCGTTCAGCCGTCCCGCCACTGCTGCTACTGGTGGTGGCTCCGAGCGCTACGAGCCTGGCCCGTTCTACAACCCTAGTGGCTGCGGCTTCTCCGCTTACGGCGTCAAGGATGAGGATGACGACGGCGAATATGACGTCTAAGAAGATGGTCTAAGGATTGTCGATCTTGATGGTTCGCGTTTGCGTTGCTTTACGCAATGTTCCTTTAGTTTTGGCGAGGACGGTACGGTTCATATGTGCTTGATGGCCTGCTTCTCTGAACGGAAACCTTTCTTGTTGAGGATGGTTCGTTGCCGGCGCTGGGAGAAAAAGGTCTGACGGAGCCAATTGCTTTTGACATGGAGGGTGAAGTTGGTCTGCTATGGATGGGAAGACTGGCAAAGATAGCAAGGATGACATGCTTTAATCATGCTTTAATTGGGAGAGAAGACTGGTCCATCGAGATCCCGACGACCGCGTCACAAAGGTACACTTCTGCCTGCACAAGTCTGTACCTCGATTAGATTTTGCAGCACGACAAAATTGATGGATTGACTTTCCTACACAATGACTTGTTTCCACCCGTGCCACTTTGCAATGAGAAGGAATCATGACATGGGCCAAACCTGCAAGCAACCAAAACCAGCCTTAGTGAAGAGCTGTAGAAAGTGCACGCTTCCAAGAAAGAGTTCGTTCGTGACGGCGCAAGAAACAGATAAATAACTGGGAGATTGGGTGGCGGTTGTCGTTGAGAATCGCGGGGTCATTATCCTTGCTCTCTCCACTAATGCTCAATTGATCGCTGCGGGAGCGGGCCGATCCGCAGACCCGACAGTCTGGTTCATGCGCAGGGATGAACAAGGTTCACGACATTGGACTGCATCCCTCAGCTCAGATGTTCTTTGGTTAATGCGCCAGTGCTCAAGTTCTGAAGTTGCGTGGGGTTTTATCATGATGGTGAATATTTCAAAATGAATGGGTGCAGTGTTTTATCAACTTTGAAACCCTCCAAGTCTGAGTCTACTGTCTAGATGGATAATCGAAAGGAATGGGAAATTGTCCGTGTTGACGAAAGATGATTTTATGTATCTCACATGGTTGCTAATTTCGACAGTTGAAAATACCATGAATGGATTAATGCCAGCATTTCTCACAACGTTAGACAGGTCAAGTCAAGCCAAGGGGCCTGGATCATGGCCTGCTCTCAAATATGCTAGATCATGGAGCTACAGCGGCTTAAAAGGCGCTTGGCTGGCTTAGATGGCCGGACCGGTAGCCAAAACACCTTCAAATAGTCTTACAGATGGGGATCAATGCCACGGAGTACGTACATCACAGATACCTAGTTATTCAAACGGACTCATATTTCTGTGACCCGTGCAGCGAATTTATTTGCAGCATGTGCTTTTTATAATGTGATGAGGTCTGGCGCAATGCTCTCCCAACTCCTTGTTCTGTACTCCATCGCTATTTGTCCTGAATTCATGATGAGGCGATTGAAGATAGCGCTTTGCTCGGCCCTATTCACGGGATTACTTGGCCGTAGTCACCTCCGCTGTACTCAAGGCCCTCGAAGACGACGAACTGTCTACAGATGTCGACGACGCGACACTCGAGAATGAAGAATTACCCCCAGAAGTTGCCAACGACGACCATGACGACGACGACAAAATGCTGCTGTTCCAACCCACCGCCGAGCACATTGAGGTGACGGTCGTGTAGGTGTACGTAGCGGTGATGGGCACCGTCTCCGTCACCCACTCCCTCTGCCAGACCGTGACGGTCGGCACGGCGCACGACGCCGAGGACGCCGCCGGGCCGCAGCCGCCGCTGGCCGCGAGGGTGATGGGGAAGCACTTGGTCTGGTTGAAGTTGGGCGCGACGTAGATGTTGTACTCGGTGTCCGTGGCGGGGCACGCGTAGAACTGGGTGCTGCCCTGGTAGGAGAGCGCGTTGTCCGCGCCGATGGAGAAGCCGCCCGCGGGCGGCTTGTTCAGGTCACACTGGATTTGTGTGGTTGGGGCGCCTGGGGCTCTGTGTTAGTGACTTGTGGTGCGGATGTTTGTTTTGGACGACGCTTGCACGATGCGGCCGGAGGGGTGTGGGAGGTTGTCTTGAACTTGCCTGTCACGATGCAGCCTCTGCCGTGGTCGTCGGTGATGCCGCCGTCACTGCCGAGACAGAAGTTGGCCGTGGGATAAGTCCCGTTGAAGCGGATTTGGCCATCGCCGAGCTGGCCGGCCGGGCTGGGGAAGCTCGAGGGCGATGATATGGTGAACTTGCAGCAACTATCGGTCGATTTCTGAGCCAGTACGCTGAACGAGAGAGAGGAGGCAACGAGCAGACCAAGACGAAAGGTTGATGGGATCTTCATGGTGACGGGTGTGTTTCTGGAGTGAAGGAGGAGGTTCTGTGCCGTGGGTAAGTAACATCAAGGTGTAAAGCTTGAAGGCAGCAGACTAACACGAGCTCGCCTGGAGAGGAGATTTCAAAGTATACCTCTGTAATATGAGCCGAGAAGTTCTGCATCTATGATGATGCCATCCACGTGAAGTCCTACAGCCATGATAACAGAACGATGCCCGCTGGTCCACCACCTCCCCTCCCATACCGCTGTATTTCTCGCGTCTTGATCATCGCAAGCGTCCACCATGTCAGCATCTCGAGACATGGATTAACATGCTGAATCTTCCAGAGTGCCTTAGCTTGCTGGAATCACGAGGTGCGAATCACACCGCTGCTTGACTTTTCCCATCAGATCACGATCCTGCGTTGGTCGGCTTAAGGCAAATGCCGCTCCCTTGTGGGTGGTCCCTTGTGGGTCTAGATCGCAACTGTAGTAAGACCTTGGAGGAGGTGATCGTTCACCGCTAGGTTTTGGCGCCTTGGGACGAGGGCATTCACGATAATGCATCGACTAGTCGATTAGAGCCTTGCCCTGGCCCCTACTCTATGTTCGATGGTAAGCAAAGAGCAGGTTTCTTGCCCGAGGCGACGTCATGAGAACACTTGTATGGACATAATCTCACATAAGATACTACACCCTTCATGTATTCACATGATATACTAGCTTTGCGTTGACCTGCACAGCGTGGGCGGGAAAGGGTGGTCAGAATCAGGTGTAGTGGAGGATGCCGCCGTATGAGGCGTCGCCGGCGCGATTGGGAATCGAGCTGACCCAGCTGAAAGGTCGGTATACTGAAACACAGATATAACCAGTCAGTCGCTAGAGAGCCTAAATTCTCACGGATAGTTCATCTCGCGGGTAAATCGTCGGAACGGAACGGCGGTGACGGGAGGCAGGTGACAGGTGATAGATTTTGCATGCAGGTGCGGAAGTACCTGTAATATGGGGTGCTGCTTACTGCAGGGATTTGGATCAAGGTCCTGTTGGAGTTGAGTTGGGGTAAGTTGGAGTAGCTTCAGGTATCGAGTGTCGAGTGCTTCTTGACTTGGAGATGTTCACGATTGATCTAGGTATGATAGGTAGGTATCATGTCCGGGTCCAAGGCGTTCGCACTTTCTCGAGCTCTCTGGCACCTTGAGACGGCTCCTCTCTTATCACTTTTCTCTTCGAAGAAGAAGATCTTTCTTGGCCTGACCGCTGTTCATCTCTCAGTCTTCAGTCCGCCTCTGGCATGTCTCCCTCGACGATGAGCCCGGAAGTCACACACGGCATCCTCTTGACGCTGCAGCGCCTTGAATCCACTCTCGATGGCCTCGACGAGCGCCTTAGAGTACTGGAGCTCTCCGCGTCCGGTGACTTGAATTGTCAAGTCCACAAAGAACCAATGCCGATGCTCCCCTTTGGAGCAGCTGACTTCCAGAAATCCGTGCAGAGGCTTCGCCAACTCTACGAATTCGACAGCCAATCCTCCTTCAATCTTCCTGAAGGAAACCCTGCGGCATTCGAGAAGTCCCGCCGGACGGAGAACGACGAAATTAGCATCTTGGACACCCAGAAGCATCACGCCGACGTCGGTGGATACTGCAGACCTTTGTCTTCCGTGTACTCGTCTCGGCCACTCTCTCGGCTCGAGATAGACACATCCCCGGCTGAGGGCCCAGGTAAGAGGCCTTACCGAGTTCTGTTCAAGATAAGGAAGTGGATTGACAGTTCCAGTGTATCCAGACCCGTCCAATTCTGCCAGGGAGTCCTCAACCACGTCTCCTTCGTCGTCGGCAGGTAGCCGCATCTCAACTCGATCGGTTGATACCCAGGTCACGACGCCGTCGTCTTTGGACAGTGACCGGCGCTTTTCCCTGGACAATGAGCTCAGGGTCTTGAAGGGCGGCGGCCGTCGACTCAGGGGGCTTTGGAAATCATTACCAATCCGGTCCCTTTCCCAGTCTGGCAGCGATGCATCTTCGAGGGTGGTCTCACAGGAAATGCCGACAGCCCTTTGCTACGACGACATGAAGTCCCTTTCCCAAGACGATAGTGAGGTGGAGGCCGAGACTGACACGAAGAGGCAGATTGTTTTCAATGTTGGTCACGAGCTCGGCCGAAAGGCTACAGTGGTGAGGAGAGGCGTTGTGGTTCGTGTGCAGAACGTTGCGTCTAAAGCAGGTCGCGCGTTGATAGACCAGCAATTGAGAATGCTGGACAATCGGGTGTGAGTCACTATGTACTTGTACCTAAGTTGTACCTGCCTCACTTCCAACGTTACAAGGAGGCAGGAGGGTGGTGAGAATCAGTAGGGGACAGGGGCACTTTTCTTCTTGTCGATCACATAAACGAAGACGACTCTTGAATTTTTTTTTATTTTTTTTTTGAAACATATGACACAAACCTCAGTCCTTAACTTCTGATACTTCAAGTTGTAACTCTTGCGTACTAAGTATGCAAATGTAAATGCCTCCAGGTTTGGGCCGTGATATGAAATGGGTATAAAGACCTTCCCCAAAAATGACGTACTTGCTATCAATCCATTATAGGCACGCTTGAGTTGGGGTACAGAACGTTTGCTTACAGTACCTAGGTACTTACAAGTACTTAGGTACTGTATCTACCTACTAAGTATGACTATAGTAGGGCAGTAAGCAACCTAGACCTCGACGCCATCACGAATGCCTGGAGTAATCATTCCGACTTCTACTTCACTTTTGTCTTACTTCAACCAGCCGGCTATTATGCCTGGCTCCGTTCCGCAATCCGCGACGGCCGTCTTCTGTCCACTCCACGTATACGCACATGATGGCTGCTTCAGAGCCCATGCTCAAGCTGCTTGAAGCCAGCACCGGTGAGGACATCGACACCATCCGCTCACTCGCCCAAGACGCCGGTCATGAGGAAATCCAGCGCTTTCTTCCCCGCCTCGTATCCACATCCTCTATTGCCGCCTTGCGCTGCCTCCTGGAATATGGTCTGGATCCGCGACCGGTTCCCACGATAACACTGTCGAGGTGCCCTCTTGAAAAGCTGCAACTCCTCGCCGAGTTTGGCTTCGACTTCAAGGCTGAAGGCCACAAGATCATCACGTGAGGCCTCTCGCATCTCTCAAGCTCTTGTCTCGTGTGATTCCATGATGACCAAACTCTCATAGCGACGTGGTCACTTCCCGCCCCACCCTCGACTTTCTCCTCGACCAGGGCGCCGACCTCAACCGCTCCCGCCCCCCGCTGCGGACCCCGGCGAGCCGCGCGGGTGACGTCGACCGCACGGTCGGCGCGCTGAACGAGGCCGCGCGGCTGGGCGATCGCGAGCTGTTCGACTACCTCGTCGCGCGGGGCGCGGACCCGGCGCGCAGCCTCGCACTGCATTACGCCTGCGGCAGCCCCCACGAGGCCACGACGCGGGCGATGCTGGACCACCTGCTGCTGCCGCCCGGCGCCGGCGCCGGCGGCGGGAGGTACGCCACCGTGTTCGGCCGCGATGTCAGCGCGTCCGACGAGAAGCCCGGCCTGCGCGACTACGGGCCGCGGCACCGGCCCCGCCCGCGGTGCTCGGGCACGCCCTGGCGGTACGCGGTGTGCCACGAGAACCTCGTCGCGCTGCAGTACTTGGCGGCGCGTGGGGCGAAGCCCGTGCCGGGGAGGGTGTCGCGGGTCATGCAGGAGGAGATGGGTAAGGTGATACGCCGCCTGATGGAGAAGAGGAAGCGGGATGCGGGTGACGACGATGCGGAAGTGAAATCTGGAAGCGCTTGAAATATAGAGTTCCGACACCTGAATGTTATTGTCGGGTGGCAGTGTACATCTTGCCACGGCTTCGTCTAGTCCTCTATCAAGACCACTTCTGTAACATCTTCGAAGGCTTCTCTTCCCAACCGAGTGCATAAGAGTAGCTCTAAACCCGAAGGTATCTGCCCTGATGACAAACTGACTACATGTGGCACTAACTGAGAAGCGTCAAGATCGGTCACCCAACCCGGGAGGCTGGGGTGGAGGAGGTCACGAAGCTGTTGAGGAACTTGACATACTAGCTCGAAAATTGAAAAAGGCCGGAGATTGAAAGTACAAAGTAGGGAAATCGAGTTCATAGTGAGGTGGGACATGGTGACTACCAAGAAGCAACAGAGCCTGATAGTGATAACATCTATCTAGACTCTCCGAGACCATGATAAATAACTTGACTAACAATCCACTACTTAAATGTGCGAGCCTCTCTCGTTTTTGCCCTGCGTGAGAGACGGCTTCCTAGCGACAGCAGAAGTCCAAGTCCCTAAACTCGGGGTAAAAGTCATATACAATGCAGCCGACCTGGATCGAGCCCCCGGTCCCGCCGTTGTTGCAGTTCCTCCAGTTGTTGTAAAACAAGTCGTAGCACTTGACATCCGCGCCCGCCGCGCCCGAGGGCAACGGGTTCTGCGCCGACACCTCCGTCTTGCCGCCCGGCAGCACGCAGCCGTCCTTCCAGGCCGCGCGCATCGAGTACGTGCCGCCGTTCCCAAAGTACTCGGCGTTCTGCCAGTACGGGTACGTGCTGGCGTCGTCCTTGCGGATCGTGTGCGTGGCAAAGACGCCGCACATGTTCGTGGCCAGGTCGTCGACGAAGTTCTCGTGCACGTCCGGGTGGCCCGCGAAGTCGCCCTCGCTGCTGCACTGCTGCGGGAAGATCTTCTCCTCCGTCGCGGCCGGGCCGGTCCCCTTGAGCTCGAAGGCCGCCTTCCCGCAGCCCTCGACGTCGAGGGCGCCGCTGGTGGCCATGGTGTGCGAGTTGAAGCGGCACTGCGTGGTTGAGAAGCCGGACCCGAAGATGGTCGGGCAGTCGTGCGAGCACGCGGCCGGGTCGTCGGCTGGGTCCCAGGTGAAGAAAATATTCCATTTTTGCAGCTCCGGTTTGTCAACGTCAGCTTGCCCATATTGCACTTTGGCAGATTTGGTGAGGTCGCCGTGGTCATCACAGAACTTCTTCACGGCGCTGCGTACCAGTGTGTCAGTATAATCACACAGACGCTCCAACATGGAAGTAGTGCCTCCGGGGAGGGCAAGACTTCAGGAGGGTGCCGGAACTTACTCGTCATACGTTGTCTTCTCAATAGTGGCGAGATCGCTCCCGCACTCTCCGAACTCATCCAAGGGCTCGTCCCGCTTTTCGAGCAGCGGGCAGGTGTTCAACCGCAAGGTTTGGGGATATCCCTGGTCATTCCCTTCCTTCTGGTGCACGTTGATCATCTGCCAGATTATCATGTTGGAAATCAAGCGATGGAGCAGGATCTGTGGGTGGAATACACGGCCGTAACCGTCGGGAAGGATGTTGGGAACCTCGACCTCCGCCATGATCAAGCCGCCCACCTCTGCATCAAAGTGGGCCTGCTTCATGGCAATGGTCGGGTCCCCGGTTGTGTTGGTGTCGATTGTGTTCTCTTTGAACGTGGCTCCGGGGTCCACCAGCGTGGTTATCTGTGCGTAGATGTCGAGGTTTCCGATGAAGGTGGTGTCTAGATCGCCGTTGGTGCTGCGTTTCCAGGGGTTGGTGCCGAATGGATCCCACGTGTTTAACTCGTAGAACATCAGGCGGGGTCTAGGGAGTTCAGTCAGTCGTCGTCTTATGATTGGGACTCCAGGGAGGAAAGTTCTAAGTTGCTGTTAATGTAACTCACCTGGTATTGCTCTCGACTGTGGCCTCGTCGACTCCCGGCTCGCAGTATCGACCGGTCCACTGCCCAACGTAGGCATCGTAGTCGACAAATTGAACCTGGTCACCCGCTCGTTCTACTGCATCTTTCTATCCAGGAATTAGGACGGGGCCAGTCATTTGGTTTGCGAGTGTACCGTAGTCGAGCTGGCACTCACCAATTTCGAGTTCATCAAATCTACAAGACTGTTCATAGCGCGACGATGGAAAACGTCCAATTTTTCATCTGGTCGGAAAAGGTCTGCTGCTTTCTGTGAGGGCACCAGCAGTCAGCAAGGCGTCTTCGAGGAGAACGTGAGCTTCGTACATATATCCAGGTAGACCACGACACAGAGTCACAGTTGGCCGTGTAGTCCTCGTCGAAGAACTTGGCATATCCAGTCCAGTATATCATTCCCCTTCGGGCACACTTCTGTTAGTCGGTGTCAAACCAAGAAGGGAGTGCTCGGGGTGCTGTATTCACTTATCGGCCAACTTCTTCTTGGCTGCGTCCACGACTTTGTCCAAGTTATCGCTGAAGTCCGTGCTGTCTATAATGTCTCTGCTAGACTGAAGCTGACCGTCGCAGCCGCGCCCAAGTGTGTCCCAGTCAAAGTTAGCGGCCCATGCGAATTCTGCAGTCATTGCTGCCCCTTTGGCGACCGCGACCTGCATGGGGTTGAGGACGGCCCATTGAAAAATGCATTGATTCAGGATGTTGGTCAATTGAGCATCGTTGCCGCCTGTGATGCAAAGTGTCAGCAGTCATGGTCTATAAACTTCCTCGCTCCAACACGGGTGGAGGACCGACCTATGGACAACATGATGGCCTGTTGATCCGAGTTGAGGTCCGGGATCTGGTGATCCAGGACATCTTTGATCACGGCTCCGGAGCAGGACTTGAACTGGAAATTGCGTTTCGAGCTGTCGCCCAGACGAGGATCCGTATTCACAAGGTATGGATAGGAATGGTCATATCGGCTGCAGGACCAGTCTATGTTGATGGTCAGCAAATTGCAACACATAGGCCCAATTCATGTCTCTTGGTTTCCGCGGATGTGGACTTACCGCTCTGTGAGTCTAGAGCACCCAGGATGCTGCCGAGCCGATCACCGGCCCCAATGCCCGCCGAGTACGAGTCCCCGATGGCAGCGAGCTTGGTAATGGATGAGAGATCGTAGTCAGGGGCCGGTTTGTCGTTGGCATCTTGTCGGATGTGGAGACGCAGATCGTGGTCATCGAGTTGCAGCTCCTCCATGAGAACTCCCACGGCAGGCGACGATGGAGCTGGGGCTCCTTGGACCAAGATTAACCCACAGAGAGGAAGCGAGAGCAACTGCATCAAGAACTTGGGCCGCATCTTGTCCATGGCAGAAGCGTGGTGCATACAGAGGGTCTGCAACGGAAGGAGGAAGTTGGCTTGAGCCAAGGGACATGAGAAGAGGTTGAAGGAGCCCACTGGCTTCACGGTATGCGAAGCTGGCAGGAGACAGGAGACTGAGGTGGTGGCTCGTGTTCACTTCCCTGAACTTCTCTTCCACAACATGGCGGCGCAATAAAAACATACTTGGCCAGCAACGTCAATGGCTGATTGACGCAGTCCTCTGATCCCCCCATGTCCATCTCGAGTGGCCTTGGGACGACAATCGCGATGGCATTCATTCTCTATTCCGATGCCAACCGTCGCGTTCAATCTTACCCACCCACCCACAAGTAGGCAGTCAGCACTTGAGTACCCGACTAGACTCGAGTCACTTGATGCCATCGTGATGGCAGACGACCTCTAATTGCTCCTAGTTCGTAGGACTCGACGAAAGTACCGATGATGCCATTGAAGCAACGAATTTAGGCTAGTAGCGTCCTGGATTGTCTTCACCGAGGAGTAGCCTGACCGCCACGCCGCATGCAGGTCCAGGGTATGATAATGATGGGGGAGGGGGAGGGGGAGGGGGAGGGGGGACATGGCCAAGAAAGAGAGCTCATGTCTCTATCCAAACGTGAAATGTTGCTAGCTCCTGATTAGCTCTGATAGAAGCCGTGGAGTCCTCTCATGTAAGATGCGGTTTGTGGGGTGGTCAGCGAAATAAACCACGGCCCGTTGCCATATGGTGGTCAGCCTCGTCAGCCGTATGCTTGCGCCACATGCATTAATCGGAGAATGGGTTTAAAATCTTACCAAGTACCTATATGTGCCCTTCCAATCTTTTGGGGAATCCTCCACGATACACATGCGGAGAATCCTTGTCTGGTGGCCAGTATCACAGGACGCGAACGAGGATGCGAAGAATCGCGTCACGAGTCACCAGCTGATGGCTGGCCGAGCGAGAGAAATGACGGCGGTGAGAGGGTATGAAGACGACCGGTGTACATTGGGCAATATGCCAGCTTCGGTTTAGTTTGCTTGTAAGCAGGAGCAAGACTTTGACCTTGCTGGGAGGCGCCAGGAAAGGGGTTCTCCCTCCTCCCGTAGACTGGCGCAAAAAGGCTTGCCCTTCGTGGTTTTCCGTTCTGTTCCTCAAGATGTTGTGCAAACGGTGTTGAAGCAATTCTGCCGCCATCTCACATCGCCTTTGTACTTGGACGACTTCATCGCATACTGAGAGACGATGCTTTCTTCAACGATTCCCCTGCTGGCCGCTGTGATCTCAGCCGTACAGGTCTGGACATACGACATCTCGTCGCCGCTGGATCCGAAGGGTAAACTCGGCGTTACTCTAGATCTCTCCCTGGCCTTGACTTCTCCACAGCATACCAGCTCAGACGATGATGCCCTGCGCAATTGGGTGTACACCAGCCATCTCATATTCAATGGATCTGTCAGTGACATCACGGATGGCCAGCTCTGGCAGATTGCCACAGATGCCTTTCAGGAAAGTGAGTGACTCTGTAGAAGGTGGTATGTTAGCTCAGAAAGGCAATGATCATACAGACTGACCCATTGGACGCAAACGAATAGTGCAGGATGATGCAGAACAGTATAAGATCGGAGACAAGCAGGGCGTGCCTCAGGCGATGTCTATACTGGCATGGGTGAGTAGTGGAAACCATCAGCCGACGGCCCAGGTGCTGGCCAAGCTGGATCCTGACATTGATAGGATAACCAAATCATCCTCGCATCGTCCCAGATCAACGACAACTCCTTCACCAAGCAGTACAAGGACACCAAAGTCCTCCCAGATCTCCAGATCTGCCAGCAGGTCTGGGGCCACTTGACCTCGGAGAAATGCGCCCAGCCCATGACCGCTCAGGTCTACTACACCATCGACGTTGAAGATCTCGCCCCCCTCAGCGACTTCAACGCGAAGATCGGAACCGTCGTGGGCCAGGACAATAATGGCAAGCCAGTGCCCACATCGCCGTGCCCAGCAGATGACACGGAGAAAACGGTGCGTTCTTCTTGGGATGCCCCTCAATATTCTATTCCCTCAATAAATGACCATCTGGAAGAGACAACCTCCTTACTGACGGGTGGATAGGACTCCGTATGGGGCTGCAACCTCTTTTTGACCACGCAGAATCTCAAGGTCCTGGACCCAGGCACCGCGCTGGAGGGTTACAAGGAGGACATTAACACGCTGTCCGGGGGCGTCGCTGTCCGTGACCAAGTACAGCTATGTTCCAAAGTCCGAGGGAGCACATTCCCGACCACAGCAAACCTCGGTCGGAAGGCTGACAAGGCGGACGACCCTGCACCCAGCCCACCTGAAGGCAAGTTATTGTTGGCTTCGTGCTGCCCCTGCTGCTTCTTTCCAAATTGCTGGCTGACACTTAGGCGAATCGCCGTGCAACAGTGGTCATCCCCGACATCACACAGGAGGACGACTCGCCCAGTGGCGACTTGGAGGGGAGATCTCGCGGCGTCCAAGTGGATGACTATGCGCTCGTCGCCCGAGCCGGCCCCTTGCCGCTTGTGGACCCCTCCACCTACCCCGACCAGGACCAGTTCGTGCGCCAGGAGGCCGAGAAAGAGAGCACGCAGCAGATATACCTGTACCCCAGCGACGACCAGATCGCGAACTTCAAGAAGCGGATCCCGTCGGGCGGGCGCACGGCGCCCGTGGGCGCGACCGGCGGTTTCTGGAGGTTCAGCGAGAGCCGGCGCATCACCTGGGGCATGCTCGGGCTCGAGGGCTGCACGGCCATGTTCGCCGTCAGCAAGGAGGGCCTGTGGGCTGGCCACCTGTGGGAGCTGTCCAACGGGATCCGCACGGCGGGCACGGACTACGGCACGTACATGTACTACGCCAACGCGGCCGCCAGGGACGCGGCGGATGCCGGGACCCAGGAGACCGAGGTGGAGCGGTCCGACGCGGACTTCAAAGTGTTGGCGGCCGATATTCTAGCCGAGCCCACGGATCCTAATGCCAAAGCAGACACTTGGCTGTCGTTTGCTGACCTTAGGGCGAAAGACGCCGGCTTCTTCCCAAACGGGGGCGAAGGGTCGCGGTTGCATATATTGACGGTGGCCAAAAGGTATGTACTCGATCTTCACTATCATCGTTAGCCTCGACTTTCACGCAAACAATTCTCGCCCATGCCCATCGCCTACTTATCTCGTTCTCACCACTCCCATCGTTTGATATGAGGCCCGAGCACTGACCAACTCCCGTCTTCCGCGTGAAACAGTCTCGAGGACGATGGGCAGCAATACGGAACCAAGATCCAAATCCTCCAGGACGGGTTTCGCGCCGACGCCGTCATTCCGAACGCAGAGCAGAGTACAAGCACCTACGTGAGCAAGAACGAGGAGGGGTATGAGACCAAGTATTCGACTGGCGTTGTGCTTGTGCAGTATACGCCCAACAGGGGAGATGGAAAGCATGCGGTAAAAGTGTGGGTGGAGGATGAGAATGAGCCAAGAATTGACATGACATGGTAACGCGGGCGCGTCTTGTATTTGATTTCTGCTTGTCTCATTGGGACGGCTATGTTGCGCCGTCAGGATCGTCTGGCGCATGCACGCGAAGTAGCCTTTCTGACCACTGAGATAGAGCTGCCTTTGGGAACTGCCTACAAGCAAGTACATAGGAGGTATCACTAGACCTTCTGACGGTCTTGTTGCATTCATAACAAAAATAATGTATAGCCATTAGTGGAGAGATCTGCCAGCCTAGAAGATGCCCAGCTTCCTTCATATACCCATTACTATGCATGTACACTTCAGAACCAAACAGGGTATCATAAGATTATCATCCACACCCCACACGCCCACGCTCAACAAATCCAACTAACTCATCACGCCTCGGCCTTCTTCTTCTCGCCCACCTCCCCGTGCGCGCCCTCATCCGTACTCTCGGATGACGGCGCCCTGACCGTCTCCACCTCTTCCTCACCCCTCGCCGGACCATCGGCCCCAGCACCAGCACCACCAGCCGCCTCCGCATCCAGCTGCGCCGCCGACTTCTTATCCTTCACACTGCGCCACTCCAGGCCGAGCGCCCCCAGCAGCGTCAAGCACGTCATCACCAGCCCGACCTGCAGCACCACACGCAGACTCGCATTGTATCCCTGCAGCACCGGCGTCACCGCCGCCGCCGGGAGGTTCTTCGTCAGCTCCGTCGCGCCGCCACTCAGCAGCGCACCGGGGTTCACGCCAGGAATCCCCGCCAGGTTCTTGAGCAGCTCGTTGCTCAGCACGTTCGACCCGACCGAGGTGAAGATCGCGCCGCCGAGCAGCTGGCTGAAGAACATCAGCGACGTGCCAATGGGCACGTCCTGGGTCGCCAAAACCGTCTGCGCGGCAAGGTTCGGCGCTTGAAAGGTGCAGCCCATTCCAAAGCCGTAGAGGATCTGGTATCCGATCCACTTGCCCGCGCCGGTGCCGATCTGTAGCGTCGTGAGTAGGCCGGCGCCAATGCAGAGGAGCACCACGCCGAAAATCATGAACGGCGTGTAGTAGCCCACCCTTGCGGTGGCCCCGCCTGAGACGATGCTGGCGACGACCATGCTCAGCACGAGCGGGAGCAGGCGGATGCCTGAATCGACAGCGCTAACGTTCTGGATGGCCTGGAACCAGATGGGGAGGTAGTACACGACGATCATCATGGACGCGCCGACCGTGAAGGTCGCGCAGAAACCTGCGAGGATGCTCCGCTGCGTGAAGATGCGCGCTGGGATGGTGGCAGTGTCCGGGCGCAGAATCTGCACGGCGACGAACGCCACGGCTAGCACGCCCGCAAGCACGAGAAGCATAATGATGCGCCACGAGCCCCACGTGTAGGAGCTGCCGCCCCACTGCAGAGCGAGCAGCAGGCAGACGACGCAAGGAAGGAGGACCGAGATGCCGAGGAAATCCATCTGGGCGAGCTTCTGGCGGTTGGGCAGGTGGGTCGTGCTGCGGTCAGGGATCTTGAGCAGGAACCAGATGAAGAGCGCCGCGACGCCGCCGAACGGCAGGTTGATGTAGAAGCACCAGCGCCAGGTGACCTTGGTCGTGAAGGCGCCGCCGAGCAAAGGGCCGATGACGGAGGCGAGGCCAAACACAGCGCCGAAGAGGCCCTGGAAGAGCGGGCGGCGGGGCAGCGGCACCGCGTAGACGATGACGGTGATGACGCCGGACATGATTCCCGCGGAGCCGACGCCGGAAATGGCGCGGCCGATGATGAAGACCGTGGAGGATGGGGCGACGCCGCAGATGAGCGATCCGATTTCGAAGAGGGCCACAGCGGTAAGGAAGGTTCCCTTGACGCTGTAGAAAGTATACAGCTTTCCGAACGAGAGCTGGAAGGCGCAGTTGGTGAGCATGTAGGCACTTCCGTACCAGCCTATGTCCGTCGCTGAGTGGAAGTCGTCTGTGATCTGGGGGATGGCCGTGGAAATGATGAGACGGTCCTATGCAGAAAGAGTGATGGTTAGCTTCATCATGCGTCGCTTTCACATGTGAGAATACCGCCAAAAGTAAACAGATAACCTCGAAAAAGGAAAAGAAAGATACTAACCAACGCCACCAGAAACATGCTGACGAAAGTCGAGGTCATGAGCAGCGCCAGCTTGATGCCGGTTGGGTAAACGATATCCTCGGTGCGCGTGCGCGTCAAGGCCATGGCATTTTTGCTGTTCTCCTCCTTCTCGCCATCCGGATTCGCAGCTGGCTGAGGAATGGGTGCATTGGAGCCATCCACAGGTGGATTAGCCACCTGGTCGGCCTTTGCGGCCCGTTTGAAGAAGGCCATTTCGTCTTTGCGCGAGTGCTCGTTCGTGCGAGAGTTGCAGCACGGTTTGCAACACCGTTAAACAGAGATGGTGTATGATCAGATCGCAGTTGCGGTAGGTGACCAGTAACACGCGCAGTGGTGTTCGTGTGTTTGTGGTTGTGTTGTGTTGCTTTAGCAGGTGGGAGCCTGCAGTGAGTCCAGCGGTGAGGTCACCTTCAAAGCCTTATAACAGAAATTTTGATACACCTCATGTCGTACAAAGAACAGAGTTCCGTGCAAAGCGGAAGAGGGGGGACAAGACGTGGGTTATAGTCCGCCAGGAGCTCTGGAGTTCAGGAGTTCGGACAAATTCCCACATGGACGCTGACATACTGTACACGACGTAAATGTCGTACAGTCACCTGGTCAGCCCTATGGTAAGATCCACACCTCGAGCGGCTCGGAGACACTTTTCTTCTAAGTGACAAAGGAAAATCTATGCCCCTATGCTGCGACAAAAGTGCAGTGGGTAAGCCCCCATCATCCCAACCAGCGCCACTCGGTCTCGGCCAGAATATGGCCGCTTCGTCCGAAGTCAGCAGAAAACATCAGTTGACGAGAGGCAGGCAGCAAGCTACAACACCTGTACCATATGCCCTCCAACGCGCGGCCCCGTTCTGGCCCAGAACATCACTCGGTCCCAAACATTGAAGAAGGTTAGTGAAGATTTTGACAGTGGGGAGTTCGCAAATTGCAGAATCTCCGTCAACCAAACACCAACTGATCTCACCACCCTGCTGCCATCCTATCTACCTAGGTAGCGTAAAACATTGAAAAGTACCGGGGTCGGGCCCGGGGCTCGGCAACCGGGACGATCCGAGGTGCGCAGCGGGGGGAGGCGACGCGGCTCAGTTCCCAACGGCTCGGGCCCGAACTCAAAAATATCAGAGGGCAAAAAGCTTGTTTCCCTTCCCACTCTTTCTTGGACTTCTTAGCACGTGCTTGTTGATTCTTCAAAATTCGAATCGCACCGATCGAACATGTCAAGATCAGTCATGCCTTGTTACCCACAGGGCACGACTCCTCTTTCATTCTCGATCTCGTTCATTGAGCTCGCGTTCGTTCCCCACCATCCCCAACTCTCACCGGAGTTCGCGTGTGTGTTCTGAATGCCTCGTCCGACGGGTAAATGTTCGTGCCGTTGCCGTCCGTCAAGTCATCGAGCCCTGGGCGACCTCCGTCAGCGTTGTGGCACCTCGTATGACGTGAGATACAGATTCTCGGTCGGGAGAAATCGTGTCAGACAAGGCACGTCGTCAGTCACACGAATATTGTCTGTTTTCGGGTGTTGCGATCACGCAGCACAAAGAGTCGCCCACATGGCAAGCCTGCTACTGCACAGAGCCTATAGAATACCATTCAGATGGTGTTGTTAGAGTGGTGGGGGGTTTTGCATGTTTCAATTCCTTAGCCGTCGTCGCACATGCACAATAAAAAGAACGACCAAAGCTCTCTCCTTCCTGCTCCGCCATCATGAAAGACACAAGCTGATCGTAAAATGCAATGCGCAAGCTTTCCCCCTCCCCGTCCACCCAATTGCTCCCACAGAACAGACCAACCGAGCCCTATATCCATAACCCCGTCCTCTAATTATATCCAGGAAGTTCGCCACCCCAAAAGTCGAAAAGCAAAGGATATCCGCAATATAGACTGAAAATATTACATGGTTAGCTGTCTTGCTTCCCGAAGCTTCCTCTGTAGTAGTTGCACACACATCTGGAGTGTGCGCTGCGGCCGCCGAGGAGTGCCGCTGAGGAGCCACAAACGAAGCCAGGGGGAGATTGGGTGTCCCTGTCATCTCTCCCTCCGCTTGCGTTTCGAAAGCTGCCACCCGGAACTTCGGTGCTCGTACTCATTTCCAGTTCTGTCCCATAAGGCCGTACTGCATCATCTCCCCCAATTGCTGATTATTTAGCGGTGGCGGATTGTTCGCGGCGTGCTGCCGCTGCCGCTGTTGGTGCTGCTGCTGTTGTTGCTGCTGCTGATGCTGCTGCTGGTGCTGCTGCTGCTGCTGCTGCGTCTGTTGTTGATGGCTAATCGGATCCATCGGAAGGGGCGTCTGCATTGTCGGCTGCAAGTTGATCGTCGGATTGCCCCAAATGTCAAAATCCAGCGCCCCGTTGTAGTCATCAAAGTAGTTGCCCATGAACGCATCAAACGGCGCGCCGTCGCCGCCACCGCCGCCCGCGCCGCCGACGAAATCCATCACGCCGCCCGCGCTGCCCGGCATTACGGCACCAGCACCACCGGCTCCGCCGCCCAGGCCAGGATTGGAGGAGTTGTCAAAGTTGAAGAGACTGCCTGGACCCGTCAGCGGTGTCCGTCCGGACTCACTCTTGATGCTGACGCTGTCGTCGGCGCCGGTGAGCGACCGTAGCTTGATGACGCACTGCGGGACATCGGGTTCTCGGCCGAGGCGAGTGCGAAGGACGGCTTCGCGCTTGCGCCAGGCTTTGAAAACGAAGTGCGCCAATTGATAATACATGCGCTGCGCAATGACCTCGTATAACTCCGGGTGGTATTTGTAGACGTCTTCCACGGTGGTCCACGCCTTGTCCACCAGGGGTCCGGTGGTACGGTGGCAGAGCTGTCCGACGAGGTAGGCGAAGACGTCCATCTGGAAATGGAGGCGCGAGAACCAGTCCCAGCCTGGGTAGGTGCCCAGTTTGTACTGGTCGATGGAGTGGGTGGTGGTTTCGACGGCCAGCTTGAAGGTGTTACTGGTGTGGTCGAAGACCTCGGTGCCCCAATCTGACTGGGCGCCTGGAGGCTTGCCTACCCCCGCAAGCTTGCCCAAGAGGTGGTGTTGCAGCTGTCGAGCCATGGTGTGAAGCGGCCCGGCGTCGGGTGCCGAGAATCTGTTGAGAGCGTCCTGGACCTCTTTTTCGAGTTTCTCGATAACTTCCCTGTACATTTGCACTTGTTGCTTGTTAGGACCCGTAGTACCCCTCGTAGCTTCGAGTTCCTTGAGCAAGAGCACCGTCTCGATCCCGGGCAGGTGGATTAGGGCCTTGGCAATTTTGCAGATGACAATGATCAAGATCATGTCTGTTGGTCCCTCGACATCCTTAATCGGCGTACTTGCTGACGGCAGCAGGTCCTGGTCACTGATGTTCTTGGGCTCCTTGGTGTCCCAGCTCCGAGGCAAGAGTGTATGGCTGAGTCCCGATAGCATGGCATATTTGGCGTCGACCATGATAATCTGCCACCACAGTCGCCGTCTCATTTCGGTCTCGAAGGGCTTCAATCCCAGAAGCTCGCCGTCGCGATGCAACCCCATCTTTTGCGCAATTCGAATCACAAGGCCATTCAATATCCAGGATGCATGGCGATTGTATCGTCCCTGTAGAGAAACCTGTAGCACGTTAGTGGAAAGTGTCTACACTTGGTGACGCGAAGGAGACTCACCAAATATATGACCAGCGCTTGGAGCGTGATCAAATCATGGGTCTTCAAGAAGCCCATACGCGCTAGCGTTATACGAACACCATTACCAAATCTGGCCAGTGCCTTATCCCGTGACATGCCCAGCATATCCTGACACTCCGCTTTGCTCAGCGACACCGTGGCCAACAGGTATATTGCGAAAAGCAGAGCCTCCACATTCTTGGACAGCTGCGGCGAGTCGCTTTGTGCTTCCACTATGTAGGCTTGTACTGTAGGAACGTGGATGATCTTGGTCAAGGGATTGCACCTGTCTATGTAGATCTGCCACAGAAGAAAGATATGGGAAGCGTTAGGGTTGAGGTCTTCCGGAACGGAGTTGGGAGAATCGGTCGCGCCAAATATGAGCTCTGCATTCTCGTCGGGAGTATCAGCGGCGTCATCGATTGGCATGGGCGTTGGCTCGTCAGATGCAATCTCTTCGTCGACAATCTTCCGCATGGATTTCAACTGTGGCCAGAGGACTGATCAGTAAGAGATCCATCTCTCCTTGCAACTACAGACCTCCAGACGGGGGGGGGGGGTGTACCTCATCATAAACAGTCGTGAGCAGGTACGAGTCCATGAAGCGCACGCCACCATCCTCCTCGACGAGCTTGCCTGCAGGCTTCCATTTTGGAACAGAATCGGCGAGATCGCATATGCGATCGGGATTCTTGTTGGGAGACGACGCTTTGGTATCAGGCGGCGAGTCGGGCTTTGCAGTGGCGTAGGCTTTGAGCAGCTCTTCACAACGTGCAAGGCGCTCCTGTAAGTCTTGATTTGGTCTCCGGCGCTTCCGAGCAGGCGCTGGCGTGCTGGGAGTACATGTGACGTTGGCCTAGATGATTTCAAAGCACGACTAGTCAGCTATGTTTCATCTTTGGTGGAGTGGGAGCACTGTTGGCAAGCGCGCGCACCTTGAGGCAATTTGCGCAGGGGAAGGTCCGGTCGCATTTGATTTTGCGGTGCTGGCATAAGACACATGCGAGGATGCGTTGGGGTTTGTTGGACAATTGAGCGGTGGTGGTTCCGGCACTCGTTGATGCGGTTGGAGTCGGGGCAACGGAAGACGCGGGGGAGTCAACTGAGGAGGAAATGGAGGGTTGAGATTGGTGGTGAGGACCCGACTGGGAGGCCATGATAGTGGGGTCGTTGCGTGCAGAATGGCTCTGCGGGATGTTTGAGGTTTGAAGCTGACGTCAACAGTCGTCGTTCTTGATCCAGAGCAGAGTGAGGTGGGGATTCTGAAAGACGAAAACGAGGCTCAACTGCTTGGTGTGCTGGTCGAAAACCCGCATTCGCAAAGCCAAAAGAACGCAGATGGATGAGGGTGAGTAAGGTGAAGTTTCCTATAATTTGCTGAATTGTAGGAGGGATCGAGGCGAATATCGGACGTCTCAGAGCGCAGGAAAGCCTATCCAGGGCTAGGTCTATGGAATTGTCCGGCACTCCCTACCCTAGCCGGGACCCATTCCGCAAAAAAGCTTAAAATATGGGCCCAACTGTCAGACCGGTGAAAATGGCCAGGTGTCACTGTGTCAGTTCGTACAGTAGTGGGGGAGAGTAGGAGGGGGGGGGCCAATTGATCACAATCTTGGAATGGAGATGTGCGCGGTCAAGAGTCAAGACCGTGTATCAAGAAGTGTGAATGGGGACAGTGAAACAGTACTTATTTCCGGCAAATTCCAAACCTTAAGAGGTAATGACGAAAGAGCAAGATGGGAAGGAAATGATGCACGTCCTATTGCACTAGGGAAGTACTTACCTACTACTGTATATAGTGAATTACTATGTAGGTATTTGGGAATGGAGATATCCGTGTTAGGTTTGGGGCGGAGTTATTTAGTTTCTCCTAACTTCGATGGGGAGACATGGCAGTTACACCCGGATACGAGCCAGACCTTGCAACAGCTCAGTTCAAAAGCTTCCATGTTTCCTTCCTCTTGTATATATTCCAAGTCCACATGGCCGTCCGCCGTTTTACTATCCGGCACTCGCCGCCCATCTCGTTCACGGTACCTGTAAAGCACGTCCCGTTCCGTTTCGCTGGATCCCGGGATTGCCACCGGGGTGTCGGAAGCAGCTCCGGCCCCACCCTTGGACACATCTGGGCACACTTTCAGATCAGGCCACGTCCACACGTCACAGGGCTTGGAGCATTGAGATTGACATGCGAATATAAGTTGAGGCCAATCACCCCTGACACTTGGATCAATTATAGAAACTAACTGGTTTACAAATGTGATCTGAATCTTAATGTTGGGGCGTTGTGAAAACCCAGGGCTCAACAAAACCTGTTAGACATATGCTATGCTGTTATACGGAGTAAGTGAGTGGTTGTTTTATTTTATATCCCAAATTTCACAAGCATCATGGATGCTACCTTCAGACATCAATCTCGGTACTGCAGGGCTGGACCGGGCTTCGGCCCTAACCGAGAACTTGAATCCCCAATGCCGAGACGACGGGATTTCATATCGGGATGGAAAACCGACGAAACGAAAACTGAAAACCGGACAATTATCGCCGAATAGAGATGGGCGCCCCGTCAGTCGATCGCCCGAAAAGTTAATGGTGTATTTTGATCGAATTGGGCACTTTTTTACTTCGCATTCATCCGTACTGTACACAGTACATGCTAAATCGTACCTACCTAGTACCTAGGTAGGTACTAGGTAGGTACTTACCTAAGTCCAGAAGGTCTCCAAGTCCGCACTCCGTAATCCCGAGGTCGTGGGTGCTAGAGGGCAACCCACTCCAACGAATCAGAAGCTTGCTGACAGACTCTACATGGGTCCCCTGTTCCTGCGCGTCACTGTCTCCTATGTCGGCCTTCTTTTTTCTCGAGGCACATGGCATTGTCTCCACTGAAATTTTGATCGTGACATGAGGTTTGCCAGCTCTCGACGATATACCACCATTGATGGCCAATTTGGATTCGAGCTAGCGCGCTACTACATTCACCACGTTCCCAGACACTGTTTACGTGTTGGCGACGTGATTATGCCCTTTTCCGCTCGGCACATATAGAGCAACAACACCATGTTTGTTTTGGCAAGTCTCGATTGTCAAGATCCCAGCTATCGCATCGCAGCAATACTAATACCGTACCCGTAGAGGAGAGGTCTCGCACTCGCGGCAGTGCGTGGATCTCGCCAACTTCCTTCTATCAGAGCCACAATACCCGCCTCCTGCATACGCACAAGCCGCTACACAACCTCCGCCCCGAGGCCCAACGCCACAGCCTTCCACTCGCAACTCGAAGACCCCGCCGCGGCCTCCCTCCTCTCCTCGCTCAAGACCGCCCCGACATCCACCCCCCAGACCCTGACCGAGAAGATCGTCCAGCGCTACTCCCTTGGCCTTGCTCCAGGCAAGAAGCTCAAATCTGGCGACTATGTCACCCTCTCGCCCCACCACTGCATGACACACGACAACTCGTGGCCCGTCGCTCTCAAATTCATGTCCATCGGCGCCTCCAAGATCCACAACAACCGCCAGGTCGTCATGACCCTCGACCACGATGTCCAGAACAAAAGCGAATCCAACCTCAAGAAATATCGCCAGATCGAGGCTTTTGCCCAACAGCACGGCGTCGACTTCTACCCGGCCGGTCGCGGCATCGGCCACCAGATCATGGTTGAGGAGGGCTACGCTTGGCCGGGCACAGTGACTGTTGCCTCCGACAGCCACAGCAACATGTACGGCGGCATTGGCTGCCTCGGCACCGCCATGGTCCGCACTGACGCCGCCAGCATCTGGGCCACTGGCCGCACCTGGTGGCAGATACCGCCCATCGCCAAGGTCACCCTGACCGGCATACTGCCCCCGGGCGTCACGGGCAAGGACGTCATCGTCGCGCTATGCGGCCTCTTCAACCAGGACGACGTGCTCAACCACGCCATCGAGTTCACCGGCTCGGAGCAGACTATGCGCAGCATCCCCGTCGACGACCGCCTCACCATCGCCAATATGACCACCGAGTGGGGCGCGCTGACGGGCCTCTTCCCCATCGACTCGGTCCTGCAGTCCTGGCTGCGCGCCCGCGCCACCACTGCCGCCATGTTCGACGCGAGCAACGCCGGCAAGCGATTCACGCACGAGAAGATCGACGAGCTGCTCCAGAACCCGCTTAGCGCCGACCCAGGCGCCACCTATGCCAAGTCGCTGTACCTCAACCTCAGCACGCTGTCCCCTTTTGTAGCGGGACCGAATTCCGTGAAGGTGGCCACTCCGCTCAAGGACCTGGCGGCGCAGAATATTCCCTTGCACAAAGCCTACCTCGTGTCGTGCACTAACAGCCGCTCATCCGATATGGCAGCCGCCGCGCGCGTCTTCCGCGAAGCCGCGGAAGCCAACGGAGGGCAGATTCCCAAGGTCGCCGACGGCGTCAACTTCTACATCGCCGCCGCGTCTATCCCCGAGCAGCAGCTTGCAGAGGCCGCGGGCGACTGGCAGGTTCTTCTGCAGGCGGGTGCACAGCCGCTGCCCGCTGGCTGCGGCCCTTGCATCGGCTTGGGGACGGGTCTTCTGGAGCCGGGCGAGAACGGCATCAGCGCAAGCAACCGAAATTTCAAGGGTCGCATGGGCTCGACCGACGCCAAGGCGTACCTAGCGAGTCCGGAGGTAGTCGCAGCGTCAGCTCTACAGGGGAAGATCACCGGGCCGGGGTGGTACGAGAAGCCCGAGGGCGTGGAGAAGGTCATCATTGGAGAGGGTGAGGGCGACCACCAAGTCGACAAGGCACTGAGCATCGAGGATGCTCTTGATAAGTACCTCGCGGAGGCGGAGAAGCTGATCGCTGCGAGCGAAAAGGAGTTCACCGCCGAGGACGGCACTGTTGCACAAGCCCCTGAAACTGCAGCAGACGCAGACGCAGAGGAATCCCTCACCGAGATCCTGCCCGGCTTCCCCGCCGAAGTCTCGGGCGAGATCCTCTTCTGCGACGCCGACAACATCAACACGGACGGCATCTACCCGGGCAAGTACACCTACCAAGACAACGTGTCGACCGAGAAGATGGCCGAGGTTTGCATGGAGAACTACGACCGCGAATTCACCAACCTTGCGCGACCGGGCGACATCCTCGTCGCGGGCTTCAACTTCGGGTGCGGCTCGTCGCGCGAGCAAGCCGCCACCGCGATCCTGGCGAAGCAGATCCCGCTGGTGGTGTCGGGCAGCTTCGGCAACATCTTCTCGCGGAACAGCATCAACAACGCGCTGATGGGCGTCGAGGTGCCGCGGTTGGTGGAGCGGCTGCGGGCGACGTTCAAGGCGGAGGGGGAGGGCAAGGCGGTTGTTGCGACGCGGAGGACGGGGTGGCGGTTTGTGTGGGATGTGAGAAGGAGTCGGGTGACGGTGACGGAGGGCAAGGGCGGCGAGACGTGGAGTCAGAAGGTGGGCGAGTTGCCGCCGAATGTGCAGGAGATCATTGCAAGGGGTGGGCTGGAAAAGTGGGTGAAGTCGCAAATTCAGGCATAGGTAGGGAGGGATAGATTGCTGCTATGGTGTGTTCACTGCGACTTTTGGAAGGGTCTCTGTACACACAGTATCTCTTACGTAGAGGGATTTGGGTTGCCCTTTTTTTTTTTTTTTTTTTTTGGATTGGTTCTGATAAAAGTTACTGGGGGCGTTTAAAGATACCGTGCAAATACTCGGCTAGCGGACAGGCTTGACTTGTTCCCACACGACAATTAAATGTCGAAATACAAAGTACTCTACTGTTCCACTGTTTGGCCCACCACCAATTCACTCACGTGTCACCCATCAGAGCACCACCAGAAGCGCCGGGCCCACACGCGACAATCCCGGCCCCACCCGCCGCTCGGCTCCCGGGCCCGAGCGGCGTGGCCGAACTCCGCTCCATCCATCCACATCGGCATTCACACCTTCCACTGCAACCCACCAAGTAAGCCCCAAGTCGCCTGTTCCCCACTTAGCTACAATTACGTGACAGGAATCGAGATTACCCGTCTCTTAGCTCGAGCCTTGCGCATGAGTGACATGTGAGGCCAAGACACAAATGACCACCTACGTACCTATCGCCGGCCCCTGGGAGGCCCCCCACGGCAGGTAGTGACGTGCACCTTGACCTTCCGTGCTTCCGTGGGACACGTGTGTGGTTGGTAATCCATCTGCTATTACGTTAATGCCTTGGCGGAAACAACAACGTCCCTTGAAGGAACGAACTCCCGTCTGAAGTCGCGGTCCCATGTGAAAGGGGCATGTGGTCCGCCTATATACTTACACACAAGACAATGAAGGTAGACAGGACACGCGAGTGAGTGAGAGGGCCGGTTTCCTTTCGGAAGGCCGGCTGTGTCTCTATCATTATACCTGTCGATGCTTGTCCGATATACAACCCATAGCCCGCAGCCCTCACCCGCAGGTCGACCTCAGTCGTCTGCCTCCGCGGGGCCCTCGCGCTCTCTGTAGTTGGGTAGATTTCTAGGCGTCCTCACTGTACCCAAGGGCCAAAGATCCAGACCAGAATACGCTGCCATGCTCCCTCTTCACAGGCGCCGCCAGTACATCTTCCCTTCCTTCTCTTCTCGTGGTATCACATGCAAGTTGCGCTACTGTCCGGCAACGCTTTGATAAAAAAAATCCTTCCTCCTCAATCGACCGGTTCGTTTGACCACGCCACCTTTTACTGTGCTGCCCTTCTTGGAGCCCCTTCTATTTCCACGAAGGCGGCCATGCAAATGCTGAAAAGACCTTGTTCCCAATGCGTTTTTGCTCCTGTACAAATACAATGAATATCTATCGGCCCGAAACACCGAAATTCTGTAATGTTCTCCTCGGCTCCTTTACTTTTCGCGTCGAGAAGGAAAATGCGGCATTCACGCTCACATGACGATGCACTCTCGGTCCGGCACGTCGCCCTTCGCCTTCTTCGTCTCGGTATCTTTGTCGCCCGTACGGGCTTTTGCCTTGACCCGGAGGCTGTAGTGATGATGGCGATGCTGTTCCTTGTCTGCTGCATCAGCTGACAGTCGTTCCGGCGCAACTGTGGCGATTGGTGTCTCTTCGCCGTCCTGTGATTCACCTCCTGCCTCGCGGAGTGGCTCCTTGCTCTTGCTCTTCAAGTTCAGACGTGACAAGCTTATACTGATCCGACTCTCCCCGACCTGGCTTGTCGGTCTACTGCGGCCGCTTGCCTTCGCAAACTTGGCGGCTGCTCTTGAAAGTCTCTGTGCTGTACTTTCCTCTCCGGGGGTCACAGTAGGTGACGGTCCAGTGTCGGCTGTGATAGCCGGGGTTCCGATGGGCTCTGAAATAGCAACACTTCCGCGACGAGAAGCACCAGGGCTGAGAAGTGAGGTGGACGCACGACCATCCTCCTCGATACTGAGACTTAGTCGAGGTGGTCGCTCCAGGTCGGATGAGAAGCGGAGACTCGGTCCAGTCGAGCTGACGGCTGAGGTGTCAAAGTAGCCGCTAGCTGGTCTTGACGGTCCTCCGGCATCGCTACCGGTAGTCATGCTAGCGACGTTAAGAGTCGAGTCATTGTAGGATGGAGGCTCGGTCTCAGATCCATCGACTGATACGTTAGTAACATCGACCATAGGCACGATTTGGTAGAAGACCAGGTAGGGCATTTCCTGCTTCAGCGCCTCTCTGATATCATCCACATAGGTCACTCGAGTATCGGCGAGATCGTCGAATTTGACCCACTGGGCATCCTCGTAATCTGGGGGCGGATCATTGTCTTGGCGCTTGTTGTCGGTCAGAAGCTTGGGATTGACCCGGGCGAAGCTGATATAGTGACCCGAGTGTACTGAATCGCCCCTGTGGCAGACAACAGACTGCAACACCAGCTTGTACTCCATGCTCAGAGAACAGTCCTCTTGAGATAGCTTTGCGTCGTCGGCCATGAAGTGAGGCAGTCTGAGGCTGTCGGGGATATCGATAAAAGTGTTTTGCCTCTTCGCAAGCCCATCCTCAGTCATCAAGTATCTCTTCAGGCATATGCCCACCACAGGTCGCTGGTTGAAGTGCATGACGATTTCCTTGCTAGTATGTGGTTCTTCGGTGGAAACCGAATGCCACGGGATCAGGCGAAAGAACTGCCAGGCTGGAATTGTGACAGCCTTCACGACTGTGGAGCCTTTCCGTTTTGCCTTTTGCAGGAAATTTTCTTCGTCCGGACCCGTTGGCTTCCCCTCGTCGTCTAATACCATACGCTGTATAATACTCGTTGATCTATGACGAATAGTCGGGCGCTCTGGGTCTGGCGTGGAGGACTCTCCGTTTGTGGTAGGGGATTCAACTGCGCTGGTGAAACTCGACGGTAAGGGCTCGTTGTCGACCTGGTCCAATGCTTCGCCTTCCTCTTCCGTATCTGGAGCTGGGACTGGAGCATCTGTGACAATCCTGATGGTACTCCGAGAGCCTAGGATAGGCCGATCTCCTTTCTCTTCTTCCACTCCATCGCGGGACACATCGACCCTTGTGTTGAAGTATTCTTCCAGGCAGTCCTCGAGCTTGACACCCTTGCCTTCCGGATCGGCCGGGACTGCTAGATTCAGGAGCCGTTCGTAGACAACTTTGTGGTCGTCTATATGTCCAAGTCAGCCATTGAACCAGAACGGGCACAGAAAGCAAAATCTCACCTTCGTCCCCCTTGCCTTGGTGAAACAAGTCAACTTGCAGAGTGAGTAATGGTAGCTGGAGGGTCTCGGTTATGAAAGCAAAGGCTTCAGAAGTGTCCTGTTGTTCCAGCAATTTGGCATCTGCCCAGCCACACGCGGCCAGCGCCTCCTGTATCAATTGTGTCTATGCCTTCCGTCAGCGTTGGTCCATGACAAGGCATTACGGATTATGTCTCATACTATGTCTGTGTGTATAAGCTTGCCACTCCTCAACATGTTGACCCACAAGCGAATCAGAGCAGCCAGGTTCCGCTGTGGCTCTTCGGGTAAGGCGTTGTTCAGCATGCACTCAAACGCCTCGAGCTTTGCAAACATGGCAAAGAGCAGCGCATCGAGAAAGCAAGTGACATTCCCTCGGTTCTCAGCGCCGAGCATCTGCACATTCGGATCGTAGGGCTCTATTGCGCCGGACTCTGATCGCTGGTGAAGGAGTAGAATTTCGAGGGCCTTGTCGATGTTGCCCGCGGCGAACTTGCTTCGGAGGGCAAAGTGCAAGTACTCGCTGGAGATATCGTGAATGTCCATGTCTTCGAGACGCTTTGTGAGCTCGTCGACCTGTAGGCGGGTTCACGATTAGTATTGAATTGCCCAGCTACCCTGGATGTCCCGCGTTGCCGCGTTGCGCACCTTGGCATTCTCCTTGTCCTTGTCGACGTCTCCATTGGCGTTTGTAGCATGTGAATTGTTCTTGAACATGGACAAGAAGGTTTCGCTCGAAAGGGGACGCGACTGGAAACACCGCGAATTAGCGTGTCAAGCTCTCTGAGACGGGCTAGGTGAACGGGATCGAGAAAGAGGCAACGAACTTTGTGGCCGTCGGCTGATTTGTCTCTTTTGTGGCCATCTTTCTTGTCACGTAGGGTGAGCAAACGCTTCGGGATGCTAGCCTTCATTTTAGTGTCGGGCAACGAAGGCGTCGCCGGGTTCTGGTCGTGTAGGATTGCAACTGGCGGCGTCGAATTAGGGCGGGGCGAGGAGGAGGACGAGGACGAGGACGAGGCGCAAGGCGGGTCGGGGGACGGCAGAGCAGGGTGACAGAAGCCAAATGGCTCGAGGCTATCTTGCAAAGGACAGCTGGAGCATGTCTTGGTAGGGTAAGGTTTACGTGGTGGCGACGAGCACAAATGATAAATGGCGCGTTGGAGGAGGCGAGAGCAAGGGAAAAGATTGTCTATCGCAAAGCCTCGATATCGAGAGTCCAGGCATTTGGGTGGGAAAGATGCACATGCAGAGAACCTTGGAAGCTGAGGCAAGTGCTGCAGGAGGTGTTTGTGGAGAAGGCCTAGGCCTGCTGCGGTCTTTGCTGGCCGCAGCCGGGGCTGGTGCTCCGTACTTTGGTACAATGTTCGGTCCAGATTGGTGGTGGGTACGTAGGTTCGGGTCAATCCCTGGGCCTTGCTGCGGTGAAAATATAAGGGTCCAATTCAAAAGTCCAACCCTGTCGCATGTGCTGCAGCATAAGCTACCTAATTCCGAATGCCAGCGACGATATGAACGACAAGACGTTTCGGCCTGCGGGGCCAAGTTCTGTTTTAAGTTGCTGTGCCCGCCCAGCCGCCCAGGTGAAACTGAGAAAAACGGCGAGCAACAAGGACTTGAATCAAGTCGCCTGCTTCTGATAAGCACCTAACGGTTTGTCCCATCAAGGCAGCCTTACATCAGTCGCACAGTAAGTGCGCCGCCTTACGATGTTACCCGAGCACATACTCCGTGTGTAGGTGTACGTTACCCTTGGCCATTCTCTTCAGCAATGTCAATCATGAATGCTCCTCGCACAGCACCGACCAGCAAACATCTTTGCTGACGCTGACGCATGATTTGCGTACTGCGGCAACCTTAATACCTAGGCTACAGTTTCCCTTGTGCAGAAGAATGATGGTGCCTGCGAATGCGATCGGCGTCGTGTTCGTCAATCTCATTATCCGGTAGACCGAACCTCAGGTCACACACCACACTGCCACGCCACACCACTGGAACTAGCCGCCCACCAGGAATGGATCGGAAGACCCGAGTCCACGTCGTTGCTTCTTCTCATGACAGACCTGGTCGATCACTGCGACTGCGTGACAAACCGGTACAGTCTTGGCTGGCCTTTGACAGGCTGGTGCCTATATTACCGACTGCCTGGCAGCCAATAGTCTCACGCGTGAGTGACGATCGGGTGAACACCTTTCCCTCGACGAACGTTGGGTTGTGCTGTGGTAGCATCAAGCGTGGCTTTGCGGATCCTCACACACCCTTCCAGGCCTTCACTGGCCTTCTAGAAGTGCCTGAAGTGGCTCATCCCAGCTCTTTGGACCTGTCACCTTGCCACGCTAGTAAAACTCCAGGGATTCGAGGGTCCTACCCACCTGCCACGTTTGAGCTGTCATCCCTGCCAATTGCGGGGAACCCTAACCTTGGTCTGTGCTCCCGCCGAGGCTAGGGTCGTCTTGTTCCCAATTAAGCATCAAGCTCTCAGATCCATCACAACCACATCCAAGACTGCAAAAGCCACAAAGCACCCCATGATGGAGTCCTTAAACCCACAAGAGCCTCCTCCCGTGGACATTCACGCGCCTTTTACACGGGCAGAGCGCATGCAGCGCCTCGCCGAAATCGACCAAGTAAGGCCCCTTTTTCCACCGCAGCGCGCCGCCGCCCGCAACGCGCTTCCCAACTAACATCTTCCTTTCCTCATAGGACATCGTCTCCCTCCTCTCCCTCAGTGGCAAAGCAATCCAAAGCCTCGGCAACCAAGCCCAGCCCTCCGAAGCCACCGACGTACCCGCCGAACAGCCTCCCAGAAATCCCGAGCAGCAAACCCAGACCTTCCAAGACACAATGGACAAGTTCCTCACCACTCTACACAAAGTTGACGTGCGCGTCAAGCGCGAGATCTTCGCCCTCGAGGAAGCCGGCATCCTGACCATTGATAAGGCCAAGCCCAAGGACGAGGACGAAACTCTGGGCGACCAGGCCGCGAAGCAAACCCTTGAACCCAACGGTATGGGCATGGTCGGCAACCTGGACGTGGGCTGGCTGAACAGCCGAAGTAACCAGGTCGAGATGGAGATGGAGGCCGAGCTGTGGACGAATGCGCGCAAGGCCCTGGAGAACGTCGCGCGGGGAACGGGCGTTGCGGGTAATGGAGGCGATGTCGACATGACGGGGCTGGGTGCTTGATTCGCTCGCGCATCGCACACAATGAGGACCGGTGTGCTTGAATTGACGTTATGGACGCATGGTCTACTTGAATGGACTTCTTCGAATAGAGGCCTGGACAAAAGCGGTGAACGCGCAAGCCATTTGACAGGAGGAGATGGCACGTCTTCACAGAAGCTGGAGATAGATCCTTCTGAATCCCAGAGCCCAACCTGGGACAGCGCTTTCCGGTTCTCGGTCACACACAGTTGAAGGAGCATCACAGGATTGGAGTTGGGCGCATGAGACTTGAATGGACGAGGAGCAAACGGCAAAAAGGAAACGTGTCCAAGTCACAAATCCCCGCTGAGAGATTGGAAGAAGACCGCGCGTTGATGCATTCAACGCGTGGCAGTTGGGAAGCAGATTCGAGAATCATTTGGAGAACAAGACGAACCGCGCGTTCCTGCCATACTGCGACACTCATAAAACAGCCTACGACACCCAGTATATATCTTCCAAAATCCACAACAAACGACCGACACATCGAACGACCTGAAACCTTGCAGCAACAAATCCGGCCCGGCATCAGCTACTAACAGAGCAGGTTGTATCCTCCGATGGCAACATTCGAAGTCGACGTGGCGAACGACGAGCTATCGAGACTTGATAATCGCGAAAGGACACCAGAACGTTAGCGCATGTACTCAGTCATACTTTGTGGACGCAGGAACTCGGGAGCTGAATGGGAAGGGCGGAACTCACACCGTCGTGAACGTCAAACACTCAAAGCTCTCCTGATCCGTGCCGACGTCCACATACCGCCCGAAGAACGACGCGCACCCAAAGTTGCCATTGCACGCAAATTGGCATTTGAACGAGGCATAGTCGGTTGCGTTGGACGAGGATGTTATGGACAGTGTCTTTGCGGCCGAATTAGTGTTCTTCGAAGAAAGAGGCAGAGCGAAGTATAGGGAAACAAGGCGAATCTTACCATGGTGCTGTTAAAAGCATACGTCGCCTCGAAGCTCGTGTCGATGTCGTAGCTTGTGCCGCTGACCGGCGCGGCGGCGGCGGTGTAGTCGGCCAGAGCCAGGGCTGGGGTCGTTGTGGTCGTCGTCGTTGTGCCTGCGGACACGCACGTAGCGGCGGAAGCCGTGGCCGAGAATGCGCCCACTGCGAAAAGAGCGGATATGTACATGGTGACACGATTGCTGTCGCTCGTTGACCTCGGCGGTGCAAAGCCGGTATTCGAGGTTTCGATTGTTTCTTGCGAGACAGGCGTCGGCTTCGACTTGGTGTCTCTACGCGGTATATCTGCACCTGACAGGTATCGTCGACGGGTTAACAAGGTCCGAGAGCAGAGTCGAGGGCCAGCCGCGGGGGGAGAAAGGAAGTTGTATGTAAAGAAGCAGCAAGCCGACATGGTGGGGATGGCAATGTATCCGTACCACCCAGACCTTCACGTCAATTTCCACAAAATGCGCGACGTGACGTCTCCGCCGGAGCTATATGCCGGGGGTGACCTTCCTTTCTCGGGAGGCCCTCCCGGCCGAAATAGCACTCTGTGTGATGCGGTGTTGGGCAAGTTCAGCGTGTGGTCCGCCCTCGGCAGCCGAAATGACAGAAGTAAATACCGGTGTTACAAGGCTTGCGAGATGGTGAGAAGTGACAGAACCGTGTGTAGAGTACCGAGGTAGGCATTTGAATATATATTCATGAACTTCGCCCCTTCAAGTCTCACTAAAGCCACGATCTTACCCTCCCACCTCTCTATGGATCTACACACTTGAGCATCCACGTATGGTCCTTGTCCTGTCGCAAAACCTTCGTCTCGGGTTTCTGGGGCAGGAAAGAAAGGAATCGCACGCGAAAGGGGCAGGGACAACCATATTCTCTTGGCAGGTATCGGGAAAACAGATTATGCCTGTTCTGCTGCAAGGACTCAGCGTCACACTCACAGCACAAGGAAACAAGAAGCCCAAACACAAGATTACACTGCAACTACTTTACCTAGGTAGTCGCAGGTCGATTGTTAATTCATGCCTTGCCCCTTGACCACGCAACAGTGATACCGCCCTATCAACCAGCTCACCCGATCACCATAGCTGTCCGTGACGCCGCTTCTGCAGGCACATTCCGTACATGCATACATCTCGGTGACACCCCGGAAGCCGCCGTCAATATGTACCATCACATGCCCTCCCCTCATCCTTCATCCAGGAGAAAGGCACTACATCATCTCGATTCTGACAACATCACGTCGCACATCACAGAAGAGGCCTCGCACAGAACGTTCTCCACCATACCACAAACTCGGCAATATTCACGCCAACCACGCACAGTGTCACCCCATCAAGGCCCAGTGGCAACGTCGCGCACAGCAGCAGATGTCGCACAAAAGTGCTCATCCACGTCGTCACACAGAAACCCACCAACATCCGTTTGGCGCGGATAGACAGAGGCGAAAACTAGTACAATTCCAGATCGGGCACAGACGGGCGACAAGAATACAATTTTGTAAAAGAAAACACCTGCTTCCTATCCCTGTAGTCCCGCCGAAGGAAACGATGCAAGCCGCGTTTAGTACAATGAGATACCTAGGGTAATATGCAAATGAGGGAGAAAAAGGAAGAGAAGCAACAGAGAGAATCCCAGTGCGCCTTTTGTGATGCAAAAGCCCCATGAATGACAAGAATCACCACCCATCCACCACCCACCGGTGTCCATACAATTCCAGTCGTTTGTTGGTACAAGTCGCGCATCGTCGGGTGTTCGTTGCATCACAGCACAGCAGCCAGATCAAAGCATCCATCCAAGTCATAACCCTCCTCCCATCTCATCCTCATTCTGCCGTCCCTCGTCTCTGCCGTGTGGCAAATACCCCTTTAGCCACTGATCTCTCAAATCATAAAGCTCTTCGTCCCCTCCACCAACCCCGCCGCAAACTTCGTGATGATAGCCCAAGCAGGCGCAAACTGAATCGCCTCGTCCAGCGCGGGGATCGTGCCAGGCGCATTGATATCGCTCCAAATACAAGTGACGTTCCCATCCAAACCCAGCGTCGTCGTTTCCTCGCCATCATCAGTAACGGCGTCGGCATCCCACTCCACCTTGACCTCCCACGGCGTATCCCACTCCCTTCGCCACAGCAACACATGGCCCAGTCCCGCATGCGGCATCCGCCCGAACCGATCATCCCACTCGGTGCCTCCCCGCACGGCAAATTTCTTAATCGTGCGCGCGAACTTGAGGTAGCACGACTTAGTGTTCTTCGCGTCGACAGTAAGGGTCGCGCGTCCGGGCTCCGCGCCCGGCGCCACCTTAAGCGTGACCAGGTCCGCGTAGCCCGTCAGCGGCGGGACGCCGTCGACGAGGTTGTCCGCGACGTTGGGCGGGATGCCCGAGCCATCGTACGCGCAGTCTGTGACGCCGACGCGCGTGCTGGATTCGGTGCAGGTGATTTCGCGGCCCGCGGCGGAGGGAAGGTCCGCGAGGATGAGGCGGAGGTAGGCTTCGATGCCGCCGAGTTTGACGACTGAGGTGCCGGTGTCGAGGTTGACGGTTTGTTGCCAGAAGGCTTTGTACTTGGCGGCTTCGGAGAAAGGGAAGGCCGTGAGGTTGTAGACGAGGGTGGCGACGAAGACGCAGAGTAGGAAGAGCGGAACGTGGTGCGTGATGCGGTGCATGACGGGCATCAGAGGTAGGAGCACGAGGAGGCTGCACAGGGCGACGAGGAGATATGGAATTATAGGGTTCGAGCCATCGGTGCCAGTCATATTCGTCGCGTCTGTTAGCAAGAGCCCGATTTGAGCCACAAGGATGATCAAGAAGGGACCAAGGACCAAGAACTGCACAAGCCAGGTCCATGTGGGCAGCTTGGCTGACCATGGCTGCTCGTTGCCAAACGCGCCGACGTCTTTGGTGTGCTTGCGCTTCGAAGGCGGAGCTGCTACTTCACTCGCCGTGTCGGCCACAGCTGCAATAGAGTTCCGATATGTTGTCGCGAAAGTGGTTCTCCGGCGCTCGGTCCCATCGCGGCTGGACCTACCAAGCAGTGGCGTAATCGCAGAGGGAGGTTCCCTATCATCCTCGTCGTCTGCATCCTCATCAGAAGCCGGGCCATCGTATTCTCCAGGGCTTGGAGCGATAGGGTCGTTATCATCTCGCTCCAAAGCATCGTGGTCGTCTCGGAAATCCTGGCCCCAAGTCTTGATATCCGGCAGAGCAAATTGTTCCGAAAGAGAGATGAGGGTCGTCAGAAACAGCGCCGAGTTGAGGAACACCACATAGTACCCAGAGGCGATTTGAAATCGGTCCTCGAACACGGTAACCGCAACAAGGACGCCCCATCCAATAGTAAATAGCCAGATGTTGACATAGCCTCGGTGTAAAGCGCTGGCTCGCACAGCATCCGCTCCTCTCATGATGCACCAGAAAGAGAAGTAGGCAAGAGATACGAACATGGCCCAGCTATTAGCTCGTCAGTGCGTATTCGGAGATTGCGGTCGCAGATGCCTCAGACTTACACAGTGTACCTGTTACCATGCACGATGAAAGGGTTCTCCTTCCGCAACAGAAACGCAGCGCCAAATACCAGTGCACCCGACACAGCAATGGCGAATGGGAAGCGTATTATACCCCTGAGGCCGCCAACCTTGACACGCTCGTAGTCTCCCCCAGTCGCGCCGTCATGCTCATAGATGTCAACTCGGTTCCGGAAGAAATAGTACCTGCCCTTTTTGGCGGCCAGATACGTCAGCAGCATCAAGATGAGAGGTGTTGCAATCAGCAGTGTAAGCGACCAGGCAAACATTCCCCTGAGGTTGAACAAGATGAGGCTGCTCCCAAAGAGATCGAACCACACGCCGTCGCTGCCTCTGCCGTTCGGCACCTTGCTCGCGTCGCCATCGGGTCTGTCGCCGACAAAGGTCGTGCTTGAAAGGTCGCGCATGGTGGCGACTGACGCGGACAGCATGTGCCACAGACTTGCGCGGCTGGTGTGCCTGTGGTCGTCTTCGCGGGTGTGGTATCTCGATCGGGGCTTGAAGAAGGCCAAATCTAGACCTCTCTGCCCGTATACGCCGTCAAACACCACATAGTCGGTTTGGCTCTTGATGGCACCCATGCCGAAGGCGTCAGTAGTTATGACTGAACTGAGAGGGTGCGGCGCCTTCGAGTAGGCGCTCATAACTTGTTGATCGGACCCGCGGAAAAGAAGAGCCCGGCCACCAGCGCCAGCACCCTCAAGATTCAGGAAGGTGTGGACGAAAGGCATAAGCGGGCTATTTCCGAAGGCCCGAGCGCCGTAGAGGAAGTCCTCCTCGCCATTGTTGAGCAATGCCACAATTCCATGCTTGGGTTGGTGTCCAGAGGTGGTGAAGTACTTGATCAGCTGGAGGACGGTGATAACGCCCATACCATCGTCAGTTGCTCCAAAGGCAGTCGAAACCCTATAGGATGTCAGAAAAGCACAATGGTGGTCATGCAACCGAAGAGTTTCTCACGAATCGTAGTGGGCATTCACCATGACGCCGCCGCCGCCAATGGGCAGCTTGCGTCGGCTGCCCTTCGTTTTCCACCATTCCCCTGGCTCGTCTGCCGTGCCACGGATGTAGACAAGCACATTGGTTCCCTCAAAGTACGCAGCGACACTAGAAGTTGGCGACCCGGGTTGACCGTTGAAGGACATTGTCACATTGGACATGAGATCATTGAAGACGATGACATCGTGAGCGGCCTCTTCTTTTCGAGACCGTTCAGTCAAATCCAGGCTCGCAGCCGAATCATTAGACCTTCAAATATGATTAGCAACTTTGATCTGGAAGCACCGATCATGGGGACGGCTCTCACGGTGGCTTGCTGGTGGTGGTCTCAGTGGTCCAGTCAGCTCCATTCTCCTTGAGGATCTGCTCGATGCGCAGCAAGAGCCAATTCCGGACTTCATCGTTCTTGTGGCTGTTGTATGGATGGTAGCCCTGGGTCAGAGTGGCCAAATCTTGCCAGGCTTCGGTGAGGTTGACGCCGGCATAGGGAACAGGCGTGGATGGAGGCGGTGGTACAGTCTCATTGATGATGATCAGAGGGATGAGCAGAGCCAGATAGATGATGCTGGTCCATATGGTGACCTGTATAGGGCGGAAAGCTAGCGGATTGGCCATTCTGTCTGTGTATCCGTGACTGTATGTATCGACGACGGGTGTTAGATAGGGACCAATGTCGAGTCTCGAGTGGATTACCCGCGGTCCAACCAGTGCGACAGCCGCGATGAGAGAGACACCAGAGCTGGTCGCGTATCGTGTCACGGTCCTCCAGGCTCGTCACTGATGGTACCACATGGGCAAGCTTTGAGAGGAGAAAGAGAGGTCGTTCGGCGCGATAACGATGCCCATGAGGTGGATGCTTGTTGCTATAAGCAGGGATCTAGGATGCGGGCGCGAGGGAGGGATCTCCAGGAACAGCGACTTTTGCTCGAAACGAATGGTTATTGAGCTTCGTCAATTAAGTTGCTCAAGGCATCGCCTCGTTGCGAAACGGTCACAGTCAAGTACGAAGTCTCAGTGAGAGGAGAGTAGAAGCTCGTGTCGATAGAAGTGTCGTCACTTCCCCAAAGCTGTAGGTATAGTTGTAGAAGCAGAAGCTTGAGGCTGCCCCGCATGCTTGTAGCCGCGCTAGCCCAACTTATTTTCAGCACGAACTGCACCTGAGTGGGTCACATCGTTCGTTGCAGGTTTCAAGCATCATCACAGTGTCATGTGAAAGCTACTCGAAATGCGAGCCAGTACTTTGGTTTCCAACAATTAAGCAGCACTAGTTTTGGATCCGGCATTGGGAGCCTTGAGAGCACAGCGGTAAACATCTTGATCTTGCCGCTTGTCATACATCCATATGCTCAAAGATATCACACATTTTACCAAGCATTCTGTTTTTATCCATTTCCTTCTATTAAGAGAGACTACCTATTCTACAGTCAGTACCGCTGATGGTCCTTTGCACCATCGCGCCGTCAATCTGTGGTTTGCATGAATCCGCGCCGAAGCGGACGCCGCGCCGTTCTGTCCTGGTTAGGTGGCTACACAATGAAAAAAATCTTGCTATTTCGACCTAGGTGAGTGTGAGTCGGGCCGCCCATTTCGTCCAAGGATTGATCTGTGTCAGTTTCGTGAGGTTGTCGGTGAGATTCGCAACAGCGAAAGATGCCGTCTACGCCCCAGGGGGAGGTGGTGGGGGCGGCTGGTCGCCAGGAGGCGGTGGGGGTGCACCATCCGCAGGTGGGGGTGGAGGAGGAGGTGGGACACCACCACTGAACTGCTGGATCAGGGCAGTCAGATTGTCAGCAGGAGGCGGAGGGGGTACACCCATTCCTGGAGCACCCAGTCCTGGAGGGGCGGCCATCGCAGCATAGCCAGGATAAGCTCCGTAGGGCTGGGCTCCTGGGGGAGCCGCTGGAGCCTGATGCCAAGGTGCCGCCCCGGGTGCAGCAGCGCCGCCATAACCGCCGAGATTCTGTTGACCGCCGTAGTAGTTGTCTCCGCTTTGGTGGTCGTTGTTCCTCTCACGCCGGTCACGCGCCCAGGGAGCCGGTCCACCTGGAGCCGGTCCACCCATGCCGCCTGCGCTGCGATCGCCTGCGTCGTGGTCGCGCGATTGATCACGGCTGCGCCAGGGAGCAGGTCCTCCGGTGGGTCCACGCTGCCATGGCTTGGCGTCTCCGTTAGAGGGGCCAGGCCCGGCTTCGATGCGCGCCGGGGCAGCGCCGCCGCCAATCTCTGCCATGAATTGCTGAAAGGTCAAGTTAGTATTTACCTCTGTAGAAGCTGTGCGGTCAGAATAACATACCTCATAATCGGCATCGGCTTCTCCTCCCCCAATGCGGGCCTGGGGTCGGCCACCAGGAGCGTCATTACGCCAGTTCTGGCCTCTCTGCCTGTCGGGACAGTCGCGAGCCATATGACCTGCGTTGCCACATACGCGACAGATGATGCTGGCGGTGAAGTTCTGCTTCTCCGGACAGTCGTACTTGCGGTGCCCAATCTGGCCACAGTTCTGACAAGCCTGGTTCTCATCGTCACGAAGGGTTCCGTTGAGAGCCGCCAGCTCGCGAAGCTGATTGCGCTTCAGTTCATTCTGGCCTTCGGGAATCGAGGCAGCCTAGGACGGTTAGATGGTGCAATCCACTTAGCCGCGGAACATGAGATACTTACAGTCTCAATGACGTTATGGATGAGTTTTTTGGCCTTATTCACCTTGTCTTCGGTGTCGGCCATGATGAGACAGTGGAGATCTTCCTCCTGGTTGCTAGCGTGAGCGGCATCAGAGCGGCCCTTGCCTTCCTTGACAGAGCCTTTACCACGAATGGCAATCTTGGCACCCGACTCAGTCTCCATCTTCTTCAGAGTATTGCCACGAGGGCCGATAAGTAAGCCAACTTGAGGAGAGGAAAGCTAGGTGTTAGTATGTTATCAGAAGTACAGGGATTGACAGCACCGATTGATCAGTGACCCGAGCCTGCGACAGAGTGCTACTATAGTGCGAGGTCTGGGACTCGCCGAACTGCAAGGGTTTGGGTGTATGGTTAGAGAGGTTAGAGGGTTAGCAATCATACTGAAATTGATCTCCGGATAGTCATTGACCGGCACGTAGACCTTCTCCTGGGTTTTGGTGGGCCGACGGTAGTCCTGGGGTGGGTGGTAGTTGGGGATAGTCTTCATGGCCTTTTCGATCAGCTTGTGACGCTCGTCCTCCAGGCGCTTCCGGTATCGGTATTCGCGCGTGTTGACACGTCGACCGTGGTTGTCGTATTGTGGAGCAGGCGAGGGTGATCTGGAACCAGGGATTGTCAGATGGAGAAAGAAGGAAGTAGGGGTTTGGATGGTGAATGGTGAATGCTTACCTGTCGCCATCGGCGGGCACGACATCGTCGATCTTGAGTTTTTGACTGATCTCCTCGATGCGAAGGTGAAGGGTGTAGGCTTCGAGCTGTTCACTGGTCATGTTTGCGACGATGGCGGTTGGGAGGCCCATCAGGCCGGCGGCCTTGTTCTCGGATGCATCGCCCCAGCGGTTCCGCTTCTTGCGGCGGCGGACGCCATCGGCATCGACCCCTGCAAGACGGTGAGCATGACGAGCAAGAGGAGGCAACTGAGCATGGAGACAAATACTGGGTTCGGGACTGCGACCGCGCTTCAAGTCGCGATCGGGGCCATCGTTGAAGCCACCACTGCCACCACCACCGTTGTACGCAGGAGCAGCATCTTCTTGCTTAACGTCGGAATCGCCGAATCTGCGCTTGCCGAGTGGAATATTGTTGGAACCGGTGATTCCTTGATTTCGCCACGCCATGCTGAAGAGGGACACAGCGCTATGCTGTAGTGTGTGGTGGTTCGTCGATGGGTAAGGCGATGCTTGTTGGTTTGTTGAAAAGTCGAGTCGTAGGTTGCTTGCCAGATTGGTAATAATGTTGCGAAGGCTCGGGCCCAAACTTCAACAGGCAGGCACCATCCCTGTCGCGACCTAGGCCTAAATGACTCTAGCGCAATAATGACTCAGCAATTACTGTTATGGCCACCCCCTGTGCTGCAACTACATGGGAAGAACTCCAGGAGGTCGATGTTGGTGTTCAACCATTCTTTTGCTCTGCACATATTTCCGTGTGGTCTGAATTCCTCGCTTCCTGGATGCAGCTGTCGGCTTATCGACATCTTGGATGGCGATATTGCTCGTCGCTGTCTGCCGAACTCGACGAGCTTCGCTATAACTTACCAGTGTACGGATCAAAGCGTCCACATCCCCTTCCTCAAAGGTGGCATGAGAATAGCATGAGGACAGCCGAAGATAGCTTGTCCTCGTATGTACCGAGTGATCTGCTCACCAATCAAACGGCTGTGCAGTTACCGCTCCTGCAGTCATCGTGGCAGGGTACAGAGGATGGTCGTTAGCCTCTGGGTGGGCGTCCTGGCGTTCAACTCGGGCAAGTGTCCGGACTGCGAGGCTGCAAGAAAGCTTGCAATGAAGCTTCCTAGCCAGAACGTTCCTCAAATCATCTACCTCTCTTTTCTACTCCTTTCAGGTCTCACGGCCGTTTGTGAAAGACTCATCTTGCTGCCGCTTTGATGGCTGAGCTCCTAGGAACCGTCGCCAGCGCGATCGCCGTTGCTGAGGTTGGCTTGAAGGTAGGCGGGACTGTGCTCAAGTTGAAGCGGCTATCGGCTGAGATCCGCGAGGTACCTGACACCATCAGCGATCTCATGTCCGAAATTGAGATTCTCGGTCCGCTTGTGGAAGACTTCAATTCGCAAAATCCTGTCGTGGCTGCGACTTCATGCGACAGATCCGCGAAACTCAGCGCCTCGTATTTTCAAACTGTCCTCAGACACTTGAAAATCTTGGTCTAGAACCTCCATCAGGAAGTGGAATTCAAGAAGAGGCGAAAGAGGTATGCTGGTCGAGTCAAAGTGGCCCTCGGCCGTGAGACGATTACGAAGGCTGAGGCCAAACTGCAGAGAGCACTTGCTCTTCTCCAGGCTTCCCAGACCAGTTACTTGATGTAAGAACCACAATTATCTGCCACCATTCGAGCATTGCTCACCATCCGTAGCTCCTTGACGAGGTTGCAGCTCGATACGATAATCGAGAAGTTCCTAACCCAGTCGAAGCGCGTAGGCAGCGGAGTGGCCCGGTTCACAGAGGAGCCTACCGAGCATAGCAACATGTCCCTTATCATAAAAGCTATGCGAAATTGGCAAATGCCAGTCAGATTCCTTGCGCTGGTTTCTCACTTACCGGAACTGTGGCTCTGAAGCGCTTGGCTCGAAATGTCGGTTCGCACGATCAACGATCGCCCAACACGCCCACTGGTAACGCGGTGTTCCTTGTTGCTCGCCTGCAACCTCCTATCTGGCTTTCTGCGAAAGTTTGGGACCTCAGTGTCGAGAAAGCCAATTCAGGCTGGCGTATGACATTCGGAACATACAACTTGGTGCCATGTGGCTCTGCTATATGGCGATGCGCTGAAGAAGGAGATTTCGCTGGAATTCGACGACTTGTCGTTGCTGGGCTCGCGTCGCCCTTTGATCGTGACCCACATGGGAGATCGATTACACTGGTCAGTAAAGTCTCAACCCTTGGAGCATCCCCAGGAGTGTCCTACCATTTGCTTTACTAAGGAAGTAGTACGCCGCCGTGAACGGTCATGCCGATGTGATTGCAAAACTCTCAGACATGGGAGTCTGTGCCTATGACGAACTGGAAATCTATACAGCCTGCTATCTATTTCAAACATTGGGACGCCGGGGCCAAGTATCAATCGATGTATTACGGCCGCTTCTCATCCGGCAATATTTCCGCCCGGCTGACGACCTAGCATGCGAAAATCTTGAAGGGGTTCGACCCGAGAATCCCTTGATGTGGAGAATGCTATCATTTGGGTAATCAGACTTGGAGGTTTTTGATGCGATTCAATCTTCGTGCCCCACCATCGTCGACGACTCAAAGGGCCTCCTCTTTTATGAGGACCTACTTGATCTGGCATGGGCCCCTACGCCTCTTCGAGGAATGATGTGGCCGCAGAGCAATGGTCAGAGAGCGCAACCTTTATATCTCGGGACCTTGATTCCGCAAACGGGACAATCTCGTATGGGTTGGATTAGCCTACTTTCACATTTCTCCTTTCGCTACGGGCATCAAGTCGGCTCCTCTGCGCAAAGTCTTCCGGGCTGGCGCATGTGGCTCGCTGACGTGGTTGCTGCGACCGACGACCTTCATCCCCAAGACTGCATTGGGTGAATCCTTCCGTTTCAATGGACAGATGGATTCTATGAAGAGGAACACAACAGGCTACAGAGAACTCCATTGTTGTGGATGCTGCAAGGTGTCAGCCGTGCGAATTGGTTCAGTAGCCCGTCTCGTTGGATCGAGAACATGGACTTTGGGCTACGTGTTTGGGGACAAGACCTCAAGAGTTGGGGCGTTGACTTGGAAACATATGGGACACGGGAGACGAAGTTTTTCAAAGCAAACATGGCGCTGAAAGATATGCGATGGACGTATCATGGACAATGCCACCTGGACAACTGGATTGGATGCAAGTTGAAGGCAATAATTCCGAGCCGCGACCCGGCTAACTGGAATTTGATATGGGACCTAGACGCGGAGGAGTTTGCGGGAAACTTCTTCGAATTCCTTGAAAATGAGATGGCAAAGGTCCCTGGAGCCTGGGTCGATTAGGCCGCGGTCCTGGAGGATGCTAACACCAGCATCATTCTGCGACATGCTCTGCTTCCTCAGGCCTTGTTTTGCGGTGTCATTACCGAAACTCTAGATGGGAAACTGTTCCATACACCAGTCGGAACACCACCCGTGCGTACCGAGCACATCAACAATCACAAATCGAGAACCATGAATAGACATTCTGTTTCGGACGACGTCAAGCGAAGGGTCCAACTTTTCCCAGTCTACCTGGAAATCGCTGATGGGATGGGGAGACAACATACAGTCAGTCCGTGCGCCGGCAGGGTGCGCGTCGTACTGGATGAATAAGAGCATCCCGTCCTGCGTCGTGGGGGTGTTCAGAGCCAGTACCACTTCTGCTTGGGGTTGTGCTTGAGCATGGTCACCTCGCCGCGACCCATGGGCGCGCATAGGTCGGCATTGCACAGGAGGAGCACTAGGCGTGTTTACTCGGGAGCTACGTAGTGTTCAACAAGTACATGTATTATGACCTAAATTTTGTCTTCCACGAACTATGACGACCGGTATATTTCGACTGCGCCTTTCCTCTAGACGTTTGAGCCGCTCGTAAGCCTGCCTCAACAAACTACCAAAAGTCCTGGCCACGAACACTCAAGCCTCGCTTTTGATTGTGCTGACTGTTGGTTGGCTCTCAAATCTCGTTCTTGTCAAGCAACAAGAACATATCGTGTACAAAGCCCCTGCTACAACGACGAGAATCCAGCATTTAGCGATGCTGTCCACGATGACATCGATGCAGCGGGCTCTCAGCTCAGGGTCCAAGCTGTCCAGCAAATTACTCCTCGCTCCAGCAATCGCGCCCTGGATCTGCGAGTCTGACAACCCTCGTCCGGCAAGCACCGTCTTCAGGCCAGCGAAGGTGTAGTTCTGGAACAGAGCGCTGGCAATCGCAAGTCCGATGAGCTGGCTAGACCCCTGAGATATGTTGAGGTATTGGATCATCTCCGCTCCTCGACTGCCCGGTACCCTCTGCGCACCCACTGCGTATCCCGCCTGGCTAGTGGCCATCCCGAGTCCCAAGAGAGCAGTGAAGCCGTACACGTGGGCGGGCGGGGTGGAAGCACGGACTGTGTACATACACGCCGCCCCGGCTGTGAGACACACTCCGCTCGCGGCGAACCACACTATGTGGTAGCCTGTCCGGCCCATGAGAGCGCCGCAGGTGAGGATCGTCACCACGTACAGAATTATAAACGGCAGAAGGCGAACGGCTGCCTCGACGCCGGTATCGCCGTAGACGAAGAGGTAGAAGAGGGGGATGTAGTAGACCGAGACGAACAAGCCTGTACCGCCGCATGACATGATGACGTACAGAAGGATGAGCTGCTTGTCTTCGAGAAAGTCGCAGGGAAAGAGACGGTGGATTTTGTCTGTTAATATGGCGAATCTCTGGGTCGCGACGAACGCCGCTGTGAGGACGACGAAGATGACTAGGAGGGCGATGGTTTGGCCGTCGCTCCAAGCCCAGATGGCGCCTCCGAAGATCAGTGCCACCGTGAAGGTTGTGTATGCTCCGGCATTGAGCACGACGCCAAGCCAGTCGATGAGTTTGACTTTTGCCATGATGCTAGTGCCGCCACGTGGAATTGCGGGTAGAAGGAGGATATAGATGGGCGCCATGGCGGCGAAGATGACCAGATTGAGATAGAACGCCTGGAAATTGCACAAATTAGCTCTTGAGAACGCAAAAGCAGGGGTCAGAACTTACCCATCGCCAGGTGGCCGAACTATCAGCGAAAGCACCTCCCACAACAGGGCCGAGAATACAGCCGCTGCCATATACGAAGCCGGTAATGCCAATGTAGAAGCCTTGCTCTTGAGGGCTGCAAAGAGCGGTTGGAAGATTGAGAGTCCTGTTTGGTTTGTGGTTAGCTTGAATTTGTGGTCTGGAAATCTACTGTAGTTCTCACCCAAGATACATGCCAGCACCGCCAGCGCCGGCCCAGACTCTCCCCACTATCATGGCCGTCATGTTAGGCGCGGCCCCACACAATGCGCTCGCCGCGGCAAAGTTTATGAGACAACTAATGAAAACCCATTTGTTGTCAAAAATTCCATACGCCTTGCCCAACGGCAGGATGGCCACCGTGGACCCGAGGGTGAAGCCGACTCCCAGCCATCCAAGCTGCGTGACGTTGTCGTAGGTCTCGGACACGGCGCCTTGAATGTCGGCCACGATGGTGGTGTCGAGACCGTAGAGTACATTGGCTGAGAAAACAGCGATGCAGACCAGCCACCACCGCAGGCCGGTTATGGTGCGCTCTTGTTGGGCGTCTGGTGGAGTTGCGACTGCTGCTGTTGTGGTCGAGCCATCGCTGTCTTCTCTGAGGGCTTCTGCTGTTCTTGTTCCGACATTGGCTTCTTGGTCAGGTAGATTATGTGCTCTTGTCGGCATCTCGAGATCTGATTTGGCTTCGTAACTCATTTTTGCAACCTACATGCGTCGTGGGCGTTAAGCTCGGAATTTCGAGGATGCGGTAAGCAGTATGGGAGCGGTCCAAAGGTCCCTCAGCCGGGTTGTGTGGATTTCGAAAGACTTGAAAGATGCATGGAATGTTTCAAGGTCGTATAAATGTAGCTCGCCAACAAATAACCTCAAGGCAAAGTTGAAATGATGCTAGCCCGAGCCATGATTTGTCACAGATGCCACCACAATCCACTGGAGCTTTCTTGCACAATGTGGTGACCATTGACGCAAGCTGCACAAGCTCTTCAAGTTCTCTGAGCTCTGCACCCTTGTTGCTGTTCTGTTTGTCCATGCCATTGTTGTTGTTGTTGAAGGAAGCTTATGCCCAATGTGTCCAGCTCCGAAACTCCGGATTGTTGTGGTCTCAGAGCGGCAAGCTGCACTGGCTTACTCTTATTGGCTCAGCTCCGAAACTCCTTTTGGCATTCCAGCCGTTGCAGTTTTCCCCTGCTTGCTTTGTTCACCGAACTCGCATGCTGACCAGTGACCCCAAATCTTTATCTCAGCAGCCGACAATAGAAGCCAGATGCAGATCATCACAATCCATCTTGGTCGAGCATTGGCCAAAATTCCCATTTGCAAATTGTGCTGAGACCCCCTGGCAGCCTAAAGCTCCGGGGCTCCCTCTCAACCAGCTAAACACACAAGACATCTCCCACGCAGCAAAAAAGAGTGAGGCTGGCCGTGAGCTGGGGTGTCCCTGTCCTAGGGTCGTCTAAGTGCCAAATTCGGCTTAGCCGCTGCACAAATCACAAATGGTGGACCAAGTTCGAAGAAACGGTCAACATCGCAAGCAGCTGAACCAAGTGAACAAATTTGAAAATTCGTTTCATCAATTGAATTTCCAACATCTTACATGAGTACAGCTTGCTGTCTGGCACGGGATACTCAAATGCGTACTATGTATGATAATTGGCCCGCACTTAACCTTAATGAGCCCATTTCTCGGTCCATCTCTCCAGGAATTTCCTGACATGACTGCCATCGATGATCTTCCAAGAATTCCTCATAATGGCAGAATCCCTCTTCAGAGTTTCTGTATTAAAGAACACACCACAATCCTCGCCGGAAGCATTGTACATGGTTGAGAAGTAGTCGATCAACTTGACAGCCGGGTTCGTTGTTTCTTCCTCCGCCGAGTGCTTACCACTGTGTCCATTGGTCATGCCAGGTTGCAAGGCTCCTACCCAATTCTTGAATGGAACGGTCTTGAAATCCAGACCAGCTTTGCGCAGCTCGTCCAGAAACCATGACCAAGGGAAGGTGGCTGGGTTGACCACATTGTAGAACACGGACGGACCTTTCCGATCGGTCGCATCAGGCTTAGACGATATCTCCGTAGACTGTATTATCTCCATAATCGAGATCGCGGCCACATCCACAGGTAACCAGGAGCAATCCTACCAATCATGAAAAATTAGTACAGGCTCAAGAAACGTGGAACAATGTGAAATCGCAAGCTTGCTCGTGGTGCTTTACCTCTTTCAGGTCAGGCAGCGCGCCGATATGCATGGCTGAGCGAACCATGCTGGGGATGAACTCCTTCTCATTCCACACCCCATTCTCCGTGTCTCCCACCAGCTGCCCAATGCGAAGAACATAGCTCCTCGCTCCCGCTCGTGCCGCTGCCAGGACCATGTGCTCTCCGACCAGTTTAGACTGGGCATACCCCGTGTATCCCGCGTGACGTAAGTCTGTGATGGCTGCTTCCGCCACGGGATCCATGGACTTGACGAATGTGTTTCCGGCATGAAGGTTGTGAGCAACAGAGACAGAGGAGCAGAAGAAGCAGCGTGCTCCGTTAGCGAGCGAGAATCGCAGCAAATTGCGTAGGCCTTCCAAGTGTGGCTCGAAGGACTCGAGCGAGATGTTGAAGTTGACCGGCCAAGCAGCGTGAATGATAAGGCTGACTTCGACTTCCAGCTGCGCGAAAGTGCCTTGGTCGAGACCGAAGTGTGGCTTGCTGGGGTCCGCGTTCAGAGCCACGACCTTGGTCATGTCCAACTTTGTCGAGTTAATCATGCGATCCTTCATGGCGTCTATGAGTCTTTGCATTGGGCCTTTTCCCCGAACGAAGCAATAGACTTTACGAACACTCCTGTTCTGTAGCATCTGGGCCAGTAGGTGGGTTCCCAGTGAGCCCGATGCCCCGGTGAGAATCTGAAGGGTGCCGGTGATATCAGTTCGCCTGCGGCGCCATCGCCGGGAAGAGGACTAGAATGAGGAAGACTTCCGAGGGGCGACTTACAACTGTGTCGCCAAAGATTGAATACTTGGTGATCATATCCTCCATGAGCCTTATTCCGCTTCGCCCGTTCACTGGCGCACTACTCACGTCTTGTTGACTGAGACCTGCAAGATAACGGGCCAGCCCCCTTGCGTTCCGTCGCTCATACACCACGTTACGGCTGAGCTTGGTGCCATGCAGATTCAGATGTCGTTCGAGCTCTCGCCTGATCTGAATCGCCTTGAGGCTGTCAACTCCCGCGGCGAAGAAATCAGTATCAAGAGACTCCAACCTGGTACCCATCACCTCTTCATATTTCGATTTGATGAACAACTCAAGCTCTTCTCGGCTGAGATCTAGCTCTGCACCGTGCTCTTGGCGTCCACCTTCCAAGAATTCGTACAGCTGCTGAATCTGTGTCTCGAATTGCTTGTACACTTGAGCACGGATGATACTGCCTTTGTCTGTGCGAGGATATTCGACGTCGGAAGGTAGAACGTAGACCATGTCCCGCGTGATCTGCGAGAACGCCTCCGCGTGCGAATTCGCCTCAGAGATAGCCGGCCACACGGCATCGATGAACTGTTCGTCGTCCACAATTCCGTCCGCCGACCCGGCTCTGAACAGCAGCAGCCCCGGAACGGGTCTGTCCACGCCGAAGACAACGGCCTCGCGGACGAACTCATGCTGGCGGATGCAGCCCTCGATGGGGAGAGGGAGGACCTTCTCGCCGTTTACGAGTGTGACTCGGTCGTCCACCCGTGTGATGTATTTCCATGCGTTGGGAATGCTGGGGTGAGGCGTGAAGACGTCCTTTGAGCGCCACGAGCCGGGAGCGGGCTCGTCCGAGTTGGATTCTGATAAGCCTGGGTGACCTTTGAGGTAGACGCACTCGAACATCTGCCCATCTCCTCCTTCACGAGTATCGACGGGGTTCATGTAGAGATAGTTCCGGATGTTGGCGTAGAAGCGAATGTAATTCCAGGAATCGTCCCCAGGCTCGCGCCGCATCGTATCTCCAGCAAGGCCGGCTTCGGTACTGCATCCAGCTGTCAGTCGTCAAGTAGGAGTCAGGGGCGTCGTGTACAGTCTCTGCGAAAGTGGCCCAACTCACGTCCCAAACACGACTCCCAAGTTCACACCCGCCTTGACCAACCGGTCACCAAGCTCATCCGGCGTGCGCGCTCCCGCAGCCGTGACAATGGCGCACTGCCTCAGCAGCTCCACGCCCCGCGGCTTCTCCGCCAGCAAGCCCAATGCATACGGCACTGCGTGAATCACCTTCGGCTGCACCGCCTCGATCGAACCAATGAGATTGTCCGCCGTGAGCGGCAGGCTGGCATTGAAGAGATTGGCGCGGCACCGCAGGTACATGGCCTGCAGCGTGGTCGACACGCCGTACATGTGGTACAGGGGCAGCGAGCCGAAGTTGTCCATCCCTGCGCCTTGCACTGCGTGTGTGAGGACGTTGCGGTGGGTCAGGAAGACGGGCTTCGGGAGGCCAGTTGAGCCGGATGAGTGCATGATGAGGGCGAGTTGGTCTCGTTTTGCTTCGCGATCGGCTTCGTGGTCTTTCGAGACGCCGTTTGGACCGTCGACCAGATTCGCTGATGTGTGTAGCCTTCGTTCGTATTCATTGCGCGTTGGTACGTGGAAAGTCTCAATGCTCATGCCGCAGGTATCCCGAACGGCCTCGAGTGTGGAACCGCTGGCCGAGCCACCCTGTGGACCATGGACGATGGTATCACATTTGGTCTGCCGCAAAAGATTGACGATGGCTTCCGGCTTGATTCGCAGAGACAGGCACATAACGGTAAATCCCAGGCGGCTCAAAGCGAAGAATGTGACAATGAAGTCCACATTAGACGGAGCCAAGATGGCAACTACACTTCTCTTGGGTGTCTTTTTGCAGTCAGCACTTGTCGACTACTGTACGGCCGTCAAAGTTTCTCTCACCTTCTTGAGGCCCGACTCTGAGAGGTGGCGCGCAGCATTCTCGACGAAGGTATCCACCTGCTTCCCACTGAACACTTCGTAGTCGCTCACGCTGTCCTCGAGTCTTGGATATCCCAAGATCGGTGCCGGCGGCTCGTCATTGGCACGATGGCGAATAATATCATCAAGTACCTTGAGTTCACCAAATTCGGCATAAAGATGTTTGACATGATCTTCGGTGAGATGGGCCATATCGATGAATGTTTTTCAGCACTTCGTGCATCGATGCACAGTGAAATTCCACGAACGCGAAGCCTGAATAACCAAGAGAACTCAAGCGTTTTTCCGCAATGCTCTCGATCAGACTTTCCAAAATTAATATCATACTAGCAGGCGCTACAAGGGCTCCAGGAGTTGACCAGCTCTTCGGACAATCCATCGTCTCAATCTAGATGTGTGCATTAGTCCGTCTTGGTATGGATTCAGCTAACCAGGCGTCAGCAGAGCTTGTCTCGAAGCTGGCGGGAGCAAAAAGAAGGCAATTTCCTGTGACGCCCACTCCAAGGAGACAACCTGGAAGCTCCGGTGAGACCAAATGCATTCCAGATTTGTGGTATGACATGCAGGGAGACAGACGCTGTCAGAATTGAATAATCCTTCGTGCAATACTTGCTATTGCGTGTTTCAGCTCCGAAGCTCCGCATCTTACTGCTTGTCATAGACAATATGTTTGTGCTGAAAGGAGGTGCTTCCTCTGCTGACGGATGGACGCCAGCCCAAGATGCGCGTATCTAGATGCATCCTGCTCAGAACTCCTGGCAGCTGAAAATTTTCTGCTTAGTTTGAGACAGTTGAGTGAGGAAGGGTTTGAGTCAATTCAGCCTCGGTCATGCAGGTCGTAGGCTTGTGACTCCAGGGGCATATCGCTCCAAAGGCGTGTTGCCGTATAGACCTGTGGGCGTATAGGCGCTAGTCCTGTTCTCGTGCGCTTAAAGTGCCAGTCGTAGTGCATTATATTCATAATTGAAGCTTGTGGTCGTAAAAATTCCCACTTTGCATAGTCAAGCTAAGTACTAGGTACTAAGTAGTCACAAAGACATCTTGCACCACCTGCTCGAGTGAGCAGCTACGAACAATCAGTCACGTCAGAACACTGTTAGAAAAAAATTAAAAAAATCAAATCTAGTTTGCTGATATTCTATTGAAAGTAAGGAACATCAAAGCTCATGGCAAGAGCTTTATCCAGCTAGATTTGATTCCCCATTGTAACATCCAATTTTCCAGCCACTCTTGCTTCACAGGCCCCAGATGTCGCAGCGTCTCACTCGCTCTCTCAGAGTTCAGTGTTGTCAACATCCTAGACTTAGGTTCATTGGTAGAACTGAGTTCCTCAGCCATACTCTCGGTGTAGAAATCCAGGAGCATGGTGGCGGGATTGCGCTTGACCATTTCGTCGTCGCTGAGCACGATTCCATCCCTGGTCCCTGTCTGGTAATTCTCGGTGCTGTGGCGCAGAACCTCTACCCATGCGGCGAAAGGAACAGCTTTCATTGAAGTAGACTCGGTGTGGAATGCTGAGACCACGGCTGGGCTGATGCCCGTGTCCCAGGACACCGTGTTGGGGTTGACGACATGGTAGACCTGCGCGCCCGTGGCTCTTTCGAGGTGTGTGGTGCCCTGATCGAGATTCACTGGAGGCAAGGAAGCCGAGACCAGTATCTCCAGCAGAATTTTTGACAGCTTGTCGACAGGAATCCAGTCCACTCGGTTGCGAGAGGGGAATGTGGCGGGGAAGACGCCCAGATGCGCTGAAGATATCATGATCTACGGCGATGAACGCAGGTTAGTAAGATATACTCTCTTTCGCTTACTTGGTGTAGTCAACGTACCGATGGAATGTACTCATGGGGATTCCACAAGCCTAGCCTCCGCTCCACCGGACCGGCGACTATGCCTACGCGGCACACTGCACATCTCAGCCCTGAGATATCTGCCGCTTTGCTCAGAAAACACTCCGCCACAAGCTTGGACTGCCCGTACCCCATATTTGCCGCTGCTTTGAAATTGAATACTGGCGCTTCGGGCGCTGTGGCGTCACCCATGCTGTGATCCCAGCGACCCACGGATGAGACGCTGGAAATGTACTGCAGGAACGCCCTGTTGTCAGATTTCAATGCGAAATGAGCAAGGTGACTGACACCGAGTATGTACGGCTCGAAGGTCTGTAGGGTCCAGTTGAAGTTGACCGGCCACTGATTGTCTGAAAACGGGAGTCAGTACGTTACAGCTTCTCAGTATCTTACGACGGGGTCCATAGTCTCTACTCACGTATGATGTGGGTTACGGTTGCAAGAAGGCGCTGAAAAACGCTCTCTTCAAGTCCCAGTCTAGCCTTTGACAGATCTGCTCGGAAGAATTCCACCCGGCCAGGGTCAAGAGTGCTTAACCCCCGTTTCGGTCGAATCTCAGCGTGTCTCGCCGCGGCGTTGGGGCTTCTGTCCAGGCAGATGATCTTGATCACGCCGAGGTTGTGGTACAGCTCTTCCAGGATATAAGACCCCAGAGATCCAGTGCTGCCGGTTAGAAGGACAGTCATTTTCGAGGCACCAGCGTTCGCTGATGATTCAGGTGCATGCTGTAGCTCACTCGGCTGCGGAAGCCTCGACACATACTTCTTCAGCACAGCTTCCATGTGCAGGATAGTACTCTCAGAGGACTGATCCTCGCCCAGGTCTCCACTCTGGTAACCACTGTCTGTGGCTTCGCCTTCGCGAGGCGATGACTGTGTGGCCGGAATCTCGCGTTTCGTCTGACTGCGGTCAGGAGATTCCCATAGAAAGTCTGTCAACTTTCTCAACGTGTTGTTGGCATACACAACTTTGGGAGAGATCTTGCGGACGTCCCTCTCGAGGCGTTGGCTCTCTGAGAAGGAAGATTCCAAACGAATCTCCCTCGTAATGCGAAGCACTTGCAGAGAGTCCATTCCCAGCTCGAAGAAAGAAGTATCGTCTTCAAGCTCACCAATGCCAGAAACATTGGCAATGATTCGCTGGAGCCAAGTCTCTACATCGTGTCTGTCACAGAAGTCCACCGCAGGTTGATCAACAAAGTCACGAGAAGCCTGTGCGGCCACCGCCGTTTGCTCCCACACATCGTCAGCGGCGGCATACATGGCGTCTATGTCCTTCTCGTAGAGACTGTACGTCTTTCGGCGCTGGATTTTGCCCTGACCGAGGTAATGGAGTGGTCGTTCAGGGACGGCGAAGATGATGTGGTACTCGTCGAGCTGTCCGTGAGCGGGAGCATGCTTGTTGGCCTCTGCCATCACGGGAAGCAGTCGTTGGACGAGTTCGTAGCGATCCTGGACATTGCTCGGGGGCTCATGGGTCAGATCAATGAGCGCTCCCAGCTGGAATTGGCCCTTTCCGACTATCATGGCTCCTCTGACTAGTTCGCTGCTCATCAGAGTAGCTTCCATTAGAGCGGGGGAGATCTTCTCGCCGTTGCTTAAAACAACGACATCGTCTCTGCGTCCGCAGTACTTGTACAAGAATCTCTTGTCTGGGTCGGGATGGCGAGAGTACAGATCCCCCATCGACCACTCCGAGATACTGGGGAATGTGCTGAAAATTCCTTGGTAACGGTCGAGTCTTGGAGTATCTTTGACAAGGAATAGCTCAAAGAGATTCTCGTGTTCTTCAAAGCGGCGCATCTCTATTCCAGAATGGGTTGGGTGCCAATAGAAGTAAGCCCAATCGTCGATTCCTGGCGCAAGGCGTTGTAGACAAGCTGTCTCGGTAGAGCCTAGGTTGGAGATCACGCGAGTCTTCTCAGAAATGAGATCTCCAGCTGCTTGAGAGAGGGGAGCTGGGCCAAAGGATCAGCACAATTGTGTAAGTTCGACAGGTATTGGGCCATCCACATGCGGAGAAGGGGGGGGGGGAAGCTTGACTTACCACCACTCGCGACCACGTACTTCATCCTTTGAAGTCTCTTCAGTGCTTCTGGATCCCGAGCAAGCTCTTCATATATCGACGGAGCGCCCATGGTAGCGTCCACCCCGGCATACTCGTGCATCTGGTCTGCATACAAAGCATTGGGAACAACCCGGGGTGCTCCATACACAAGCGTCACGCCCAAGAGGAGGGACCATGTGATGGCTGAGTTCAGGCCGCTGGTATGGAACAACGGCATTGTGCTGAATGCTCGCCTCGCCTGTTGGTATACCTCCGTAGTCGGCACATATCCATCGACCGTTGGGATCGTCCGCCAGGCTTCGTATGTGCTCAGGATTCCCAGCTTCCAGGTGATGGGCTTCGGCAAACCGGTCGACCCGGTTGTGTGTAGCACTAGACACGGGTCCATGTGGGCCTCCTGGAAGCTCTTGGTGTATCGGTATACGGGAACGCTGATTTCGTCCAAGAAGTCGGCGAGTTCGGGCACGACCGCTGTCTTCATCTGGCGGTTGCTGAGTAAGTCTTCCACATTGATGTTGCTTGCGTAGAGGAACACGTGGCAATTTGAGCCCTCCAGAACGTGGAGGTGACTTTCGAGATTGTTGCGGGGCGAGCTGAATAACATCTATGCGCAACTATTAGCAATGGCCTGGCAAAATACGTGAGTGTCGTTGACCAAGACCAGGCACGTACCTTGTATCCAGATTTGATAGCTGCAAACATAAACAGCAGATATCTGATATCATCTGCACAAAATTAGTTCATTGTCTTGGTGCGGACAGTAATCCATGCTGCCAACCATGGACATCGGCAACTTACGAGGCCCAATATACCCTATGGTGGGAAAGCCATGAGCCTTGCCCAGCAAGGACTCTAGGTACCAAGCAGTCCTGTTGATGGCGTTGGCGAAGAGCCTTGCAGAGACGGTCTGGAAGCCATCTTGCACATCTTCACCCTTGGATAAGGCAAACAAAGGATGCTCAGGAACAGTCTGAGCTAGTTCGTCGGGGATGAGATGAATGAGTCTGTCTGGTCTTGCATAGCGCGCAAGGAAGACCTCTGGGATATCATCACGCTGAGTGCTGACCTGGGACATGATCGATGATTTCTTCAATACCGTTCACTAGGTAATTGGGAGTTCAAAATCTCTAGAGCTCATTCGAGGCGAAGTCTTGAAGTGGAAATATGACCTTGCTTATTTTTCTATGGGGATCATATTGTGAAGTATAAGCCCACTTACTTAGCAGCCAACACAACCAACTATCCTGGCCTTCCGTGTCTTGAAGTATGGGCTATGGCTTTGATTGCTCCTAATTGGACTGTTCCCGAGGTGTCTACACCGAGACACAATTGATCCTTCGCTTCTCAAATCTAGACCAAATTCACCTGTGGTTCTGACATCCATGCCGACGTTGACAGTACGGCGCTATGGACCCTTCCAGTTGCGTAAGAGACGCCAAAGGGAGAACAAGTCACGGAATGATTACTCCATCGGGGCTGTAATCTGAACAGCCTATTATCATCGATTTCGGAGCTGTGTTTGGAAATGGCGCAGATGCTAACACATTGCTTGCGTTTCGTATGCAACAATGAGTAAGATTCTATCCGTATCAACCACCAGGATGCCATGAGTGCCGGCGCCGCGAAGGTCTGTTGTTGATCTGCATTCCACGGAACATCCTTCAGGCTCCTTTCGAGACACTTGGAAATACAGACAAGCATGCATACGATGGTTCGCTCGGCCTCATGTAACGTACGAGGTCATCTAGGAGCTCTTCCGACTTGCTGGCGTACGCTGCGTGACATTGGTGCAGTTCCACACCTCATTGGTATGTTCGCCAAGCCAAACATACTCCACAAAGCTCACCACCCCGCCTTCAATCCGCCAAGAGAATCGTCGGGGCTGACGGTCGATACAACAGATTCCTGCAGCCACATGAGCAGGGGCCCCTTTTCAAGCTCACATGTTCGGAGTTCTCATCTACGAGGGCCGGAGTCAGAAGGTATCTGGAAAAGTATTGTCTTGAACAGTAATCTGTATGCATCGAATTCTCCGCACAGGCTGACTCTACTGCAGGATCACTCACGATGTGCATGGGCATGTTGACAACTTCACATGGATGGCACAGTGAAGCCTCCTCCCATCTTGGAGAACTTGGCTTCTATAAAGACGACCGATGCCCATGAAAAATGCTGAGCCTCTTCATGATAACCAAGCCACTTGAACAAGTGACAGTCGAATCACAGACGAAAGCAACAAGATTCCCAAGCACAACCGCTTCAAACCATAACAACCGCAAAGATGCTGACCAGTGTTCTGTCTTTCACGGTACGTCGGAGCCACCAAAACTTATCTCCGTCTCAATGCTGACATGGCTGCTATGATCAGCCTGAGATGGCGGCGACAGTGACTGAGTACTGTACCGGCGTGTCGTCCGATGTCTCCAAGAACATGGACGAGCTTTGGGACTGGACGTGCGGCGAGTTCGACGACGCCGACAAGATGTCTTCTCCCCTCCAAGGCGCCACGATGAAGTTCCTTGCGGGCTTCATTCAGCCCAAGCGCGGTACGTGACTTCCTTCGGAATCACCTAGAGAGTCTTTACTAAGTAAACACGTTCCCACGGAATAGTGCTTGAGATTGGCTGCTTCACCGGGTACAGTGCTCTCGCCTGGTACGAGAGTACGCAAAACACGCAGGCCGAGATCGTCACGCTGGAGCTCGACCCCAAGATGATCGCAGCATCCCGTCGCACCTTCGACAAGTACAAGCTGAACGACCGCGTCACTCTCGTCGAAGGCAACGCGGCGACTTCGCTCCAGTCACTGACTGGAACTTTCGACCTGATCTTTGTCGATGCCAATAAGGAAGGCTACGAGGGCTACGTCAAGACTATTCTTGACAAGAAGCTGCTCTCCCCCCGGGGCATCATCATGTGTGACAATGGTACGAGCGAGCCTTCATTCCCCGTACTTCCAAACTCCGCTTGTATGCTAATGTACCGCGATCTCAGTGTTTGCACGTGGCATGACCATTTCGACCGAGGCCAACCCTGGGTTGCCTGAGAAAGTCAGGCCCTACTGGACGGAGAATGGAAAGGCTCTCAGACAGTTCAACAACTTCTGCAAGAGCGACCCCCGCATTGAGAGCGTCCTTTTGCCAGTCTACGACGGTGTCACTCTCATCCAGTGGGCCAAATAAGAAAGTTCAACACTTTCTGCATGAATGGAAGAAATCTGGTTCTAGAATAGGCCAAAGACTCGAATATTATTTGCAAGATAGCACAATCATGTTTGAGTTGCTCACAGTCAGTTCCACACCATCATTGATACTGCTGCTATGGGAATGCGATAGTGCCAGTGGTTGTTCAGGGGGGCAGTGTAATTACCAGACAGATTTTATTTACACCGGCCCCCAGAGCCAAAGCGCACCAGGTCGGCCCAGCTGACACCACCCATTTCAGGGTATGCCATTTCCAGCTGAGACACCAAATCAAAAAGCTCCGGTGCCAATAAAGCAGTAACAAGATCGACTAGTCCAGTATAATATCCAATAGCCTCAAGTCGAAACATGTTGCCGGCGAGTTTGAGAGGCTTGATTCAGTCTGCTACAGTGCTATGTACCGAGTGCCAGAAGTGAGGTGATCACCAGATTCGGTAGGCACTGGCGGCACCGAGGTGTCAAGCTGAATTGAGCCAAACAGACATTGCTCGTGGCCAGACTGTCGTTCCAGGCCCTCGCATGTATCTGATCCCAAGCCACCGCCCGCCCCTCCCTGGACAGACTGAAGTCAGTGTGGAGCGCGTATCGCGACAGCTTCTTCCCGCTCCGACCACTGTGGCGTCCATCTGGACCCTCCTATCAGGGCGTCGAGGGGTCGCACGGACATGCACATCAACTTTACGAAAAGCCGAAAACAACATTGACTAAATATTGAATATATTTTGTTCGATTTTAGTAATTCTTTCCTTTTACAAGATCGATCAGAGGTGTTCCGTGCAACCCTTCAACGCCAAGATGAGAGGGGCTAGATGGACGCCACAGCAGGTACACAGTCGAAGTCCTTCTGACCCCACCTGGGCAACTTGGCGCATCTGTGCATGGCCTTGCCCAGGCTGCCCGCGAGGGATGTTTCATATGCAGGATCATGCACACGAAACCGTAAAAGCACCTCCGTGTCTCCTTCGATAATGGTTAGTGATCTACATGTCGTCGGAGTCGTATTGGGCGTGCTGGCGGCATGTCTCAACGCCGGGGATGACATGTCCGGCTTACCGCTGATGATACTCCAGACTGCAAGTGGCTGACTGCATATGGCAGGGCCCGGAGTGCCCCGCACAGATGGACGGCTGCGGACAGCGGCGGTGACGGCGGCGCGTCCCATCTGACGATGTGCATATGCTTATTTGGTACGTAAGGTACATACCTCTCGATCCATTATTTCATGTCACCCTTGTTCCTCAGCTTGTTAGTGCACCGCCGCCATCCAGCACAGCCCCTTCTGAAGCTCAAATCTACATGCACAAATCGTCCGTGCTGCTCAGTGCTTCTGCTCAGTCACGCTACCTGCCCACACGAACAAGCATGCAGAACGCCAGTCAACCCGTCAGTCGTCCTCTGGGCCGTGACGGCCCAGTGATACCTGCCCTGGGGCTCGGTCTCATGGGTCTCAGCTGTAAGTGACCTCTCCGAAAGCTTGCTCACTCTGATCAACCACAATTCTGGCTAACAAAGTTCTTCCCCAATTGAAGCGTTCTATGGAAGTCCACCGCCAGACGATGAGCGCTTCCGCTTTCTCGACCGTGCCCATGAGCTCGGATGCACACATTGGGACTCAGCCGCCCTGTACGGCGACAGCGAGGAGCTGCTAGGAAAGTGGTTTGAGCGAACAGGCAAACGCAACGAGGTAAGCGTGGAGTCATGAAGAGGGTGCGAGGGTGAGCCTGATGATAGTTTGCATGAACTGACGATATGGTGCAACGCGAGCAGATTTTCCTGACTACCAAGTTTGGGAATCATGTCACACCCGAAGGTGGCCGTGAGATCCGAAACGAGCCTGAATACATCCGTGAATCCGTGATGGAGAGTCTGAGGAGACTCAAGACTGACTACATTGATCTTCTGTATTGGTAAGTGAAGTAGCAGTTTGCTCTAAGCAGAGGTCCTGGTCCTGGAACTTTTCAGTAACACAGAACAGCCATCGCTTCAGTGGGAAGACTCCGGTCGAGGATATTGTGAGGACCATGAAGGAGTTCGTCGAGTATGTAACCACTGACTCCTCGGGTATCAGGGTGTCACTGACAAGTTTTGCGATTTAGTTCCGGAAAGGTGCGCTACCTCGGCCTCAGCGAGTGCGGCGTCGACACCCTCCGGCGCGCCGTGAAGATCCACCCCATCCATGCATATCAGATAGAATACAGCCCCTTCTCCATGGACATCGAGAGCTCAGCGCTTCCACTACTCGCAACCTGCCGCGAGCTCGGGATCGCCACCGTCGCGTACTCCCCGCTGGGGCGTGGAATGCTGACCGGCCAGTACAAGTCTGTAGATGACTTCGAGCCTGGTGATTTTCGGCGATCCATCCCCCGCTTTTCCAAGGAAAACTTTCCGCGGAACCTGGAGCTGGTAGAGACGCTGCAGAAGATGGCAAGGGCCAAGAATTGCACGAGCGGCCAACTCGTCCTGGCTTGGATGATGAGCCAGGGTGGAGGGTCTGTGTTCCCTATCCCTGGCACGAAGAGAATTCCGTACTTGGAGGAGAATTGGGGGGCGAATGGTGTTCATCTTACAGAGAGTGAGTACTCCGAGATTCGAAAGGCCATAGAAAGTACGGAAGTCCATGGCACGAGGGTTGCGGAGACACTGATGGGAGCCTTGGTGAAAGACACCCCGCCATTGAAGACTTAGTAAAACTTAGAGACAGCTGCGAACATTGGAAGACACGTAGGCTAAGAAGACATATGACGTGGTTGAACTGAGAAAAAAATATGAACTTGTATTTGAAGTTTCTGGTTACATACGAATAAAAGTGTGGGAGTCAAAAATTGCTGTGAGCAGTCTGTATAAATATATATAATTATCAACTCTTTCAACTTGAAATTCTTCGAAGCCCACTCTTTCCTCATGAATGTAATAAGAAATGAAAAATAATTAACAACCACAGAGTCCTCTCTCAATCTTTGCGGACATTGTACAATCCGAAAAAGCAAGGAAACATAATTACAATGCTATTACACACCTGGGCAGGCGAAGACCAGATTATTCGCAGTTACCAGAGATTTCACAGGCAATCTTTTCGGCTAGGGCATCTAGTACAGTGTTAGAATTGGCGGTGAAATATCCTGGACTGTGATCGGGAATGTCAATGTAAGAAAAAAGAAGACAACTCACAAACAGTAGCCATAGGATGACCAGGCGGCAATAGCGGAAACGAAGATGCATCCACAACCCTCAGGCCTTGCACACCATATACCCTCGCCTTCGAATCCAACACCGCCATAGTATCATTGGACTTGCCCATCGCGCATGTGCATGCCCCGTGGTAGACGGTGTTGAAGCTGTTGCGGATGCTGTCTTCGATCTGTGCGTCGGTGGTCACGTTGCTTCCCGGGTAGGCCTCTGGGCCCGTGGCGAACTCCTGCATCACGTCGGTGGACCAGAACTCACGGCTGCGCTTGAGCCCGGCCACCATGACGGCAATGTCCGCGGGGTCGGTCAGCCAGTTGGGGTTGATGTCCGGGTGGACAGCGGCGTCGGGCGATGTAATTGTGACGCTGCCCTTGGAGCGGGGCGTGCAGAGAGCGATGGCCATGGCGGCATCTGATCATCGATTTCAGCATATTAGTTCTCAAATACTCCAACAGCGCATAAAATTGAATCCAACTCCGTTTGAAGTGAATGGGTCTGCTTACAGTTATTTCCGTCATTGGGGTCAGAGCCGCGCGAGGCCCATTGGTCCCCGATGTAGACAGAGAGCGATAGAAACTCCACTTCGGGCCAGTCTTCTGGATATTTTGCCAGTGTGCTCAGAACTTCGTCGGAGAAGCTGCTTCGCAACGACTCTGGTACTTTTTCCCACCCGAGTACGTCAGTGACGGGGTTGGCGTACATCTAATGTTTGCGCGCAGTTAGCATTCTGGTCTGCAGAGCCCCCTCGTCAAGATTAAAGAGGGCAGCAAGAGAATCAACTTACTCCAGCGGCCTGAGGGCTATTGTACAAAGCGGCTTGTTCAGCAGCAAACGACTTGCTTTGAAGAGCCGAAATGGTAGGCGCATTGACTGCATGTGTCACACCGATGTACACGTGGTCTTCGAAATTTTGTCCCACGCCAGGGAGATCGCTGACAACTGGAATATCAAGACTCTCCAGAAGATCTGCGGGTCCCACACCCGATACCATGAGCAACTGAGGCGACCCAAAGACTCCAGAAGAGACGATGACCTCCTTTCTCGCAGACAGGAGGTATTCGAATCCTTCAGTGTCGACGAGAACCCCGGTGGCTTTTTTGTTTTCATCGAACAGAATTTTCTTTGCGAGTGTGAGATGATAGAAGGTCAGAGAGTCTGGATATTGCAAGCCCTGGCGAAGGAAGGATGTACTCGAAGAATCCCGGTGCATCGTGGTAGCATCGATAGTGAACATGGAGTAAGACTGTCCGAGCAGCTTTCCACTCTGGAAACCGTCGATGATAGGCAAACCAATAGCCTGAAGGCCTTTGACAGCCCAAGTACCAAAGGCTTGAGCATAGTGGGAGAAGGTGACGGAAAGCGGCCCATTTCCGCATCCCACTACGTCAGGGTCGTAGGATGGTGTTGAGTTGGCGAATCTGATGCTCATATTCGGGGGTGTGAAGTTGACGCTCTTCTCGAAGAACGGCAGGAAGTTCTCGAACGCATAGCTCTCGTCACCTACGGCATCAGCCCACATCTGGTACGAAGCCGCAGTACCACGTTGGTATGCCATGTAATTTCTAGCCGAACTGCCGCCGAAGGTCCTGCCTCGTGGATAGTGGATTCTACTATCGAATGCTCCCTAAAATTTGGAAGAATACTATCAATACGACAAGTTGCCACTAGAGAACGTGGTTGAGACTTGTGTCCAGTGTACTCACAGCTTGCGGTATAGTGATATATCCCCAATCTATCAGCGGCTGCCAGTCGGTTACGCCTTTGCTTGCAAACACACCATCGGTGGCGGGAACTTGGCTGAGGTTGCCGTTGCTGATCTCGTAGAAAGTGCCGGCCTCGACCACAGCGACCGTGCCGGCCTGCTGCTCGACCAGCCTGGTGGCCAGAGTGAGTCCAGCTGTGCCACCGCCGACAACCACATAGTCGAAGGTCGCGTTGTCTCCCGGAATCCCAAACGAAGAGCCGAGAAGCTGTCTTGCATGAAAGTGTGAAGTTGTCGGGAACGCATGTGAAGCCAACGCCCAACTCGCCAGGACCGCCAACGATGAAAGAGCCATATTTCTGCGTCTTCACGATAAGGGGCCTAAATAACTCGGACTCAAAGGGTCAAATCGAAGCATAAAAGTGAGTTTTCTTTGAATCCAGTTTGAGTTTTCCATTGCTACATCTAGATGTTCGATTCCCGACATTTATACTTCTCAATTTGAGTGCCCAGGCATACTTCCGGGTGCGAAGATTCCGCAACTTGAGAATCCTAACGATGAATTCAGCCTTTTGTGGACTCAGCCTTGCGCACTATCCGAGTCTCTAGAATCAAAGGAGAACCGGAGCGTCTATTTGCCCATGTTGACAGACGATAGTTCATGAACCACGCGCTGAAAACGTGAGACGCGGCCAGAATTCACCTAAGATGGTGTTGTTTGGGCCACCGGAAGCGGACTGTCCTGGGCAGTGGCTGATTTCCGTGAGCTCAGCTCAGGACAGTGCCATTTTTCGTGAGAGGCTCGATCCTTCGGCGCCAGTTCTGCCTACGAACTTAGGCAAACAACGCGCTGAAAAAGTGAGACTCGGGCCAAACCTCACCTAGGATCCTGGGCTGTGGCTTACCTCGTGAGCTCGGGACAGCGCCATGTTCGCGGGAGGCTCATCCTTCAGTGCCAGTCCTGCCCAAAGGACCCAGGGGCGAGAGCAGCTCGGGGCGCATACAGCTGAGAACAAGTGACTGGATTCTCATGCTTGTCACGTATCGTAGAATCAGAATCTTGGAGCCCATTCCAGTCTACTAGTAGGCGGCCGTAGGACTCTCCCGTAATCAAAAGAATGCCCGTGGCTTAACAATGTACCTAGCTAAGGAATGCCTCCGATTGCACGTGCGCACCACGTTTTGTGGCGTCACACGTAATCACTGTTGATTCGAGGGTGTACGAGCGCTGAGACTCATTGGACATGCACATTGTCGGACCACCAGGCAGAGGAATCCTCAGCACCGTAAGGAGATATCCGAAGCGTCGATGGCTTAGAAATCCAGCTTAAGGTAGCAGTAGCAGTATCTTTTCCCGCCTTATGCAGCAGTGCCTGTCCAGCTTACGCGGGATGATCTCTCTGCAGTGAGCGACCCACAGCCTTGGAACACACAACCCTACCCCGGGCTGACTGCCCAGGTTGCCAGGTGTCTGTGTAAGCCGAGGCGGCTCAGGCCATTTGTACCACAGCAAAAGGGCTGGACCGGTCTCTCCGGCCCGCTAGGCCCGAGGGAGGACTCATCATTGATTGATCCTTCACAGGCCATGCAACCTTCATTCTAAAGGTTGTTCTTCTCGATTCGTAACATTTGTGCAACTGTGGCCCAACAGCCACGAGTTGCGATGTTTATCCTGACCACATCCCCTTGGCTCATTTAACGTTACCATGTTCGCAACGATCCAGTTTGAGGACTCCGGCTTTGCATCCTCCTTTCATCCAGGCGCCTCCGACGGCGGGACAGCAGCCCCGCAGAGACTATCATGTGACGGCTCCGTGCCATCGCCTGTGTCGGTGGCCCCCAGGCGTAAGCGCAGTCAAGTTGCAAAGGCCTGTGACTGGTGCCGTGTCCAGCGCATCAAGTGCGACAATCACCATCCGTGCCAGAACTGCCAGGTGCGTGGGGGCGAGTGTAGCAACAAAGGCGGCGGTGGCATTCGCACGCTACCGCAGGCCTTCCGGTGAGTGGAAGGAGGACTTTTCGTTTGACACACATCCTCTGCTAGTGTTTCCGCATTGTATTGGCAGCCAGTGGGGCTTCATGTTTTTGCGACCCGAACTGACTTGGCAAACACTGCAGTGAAATTGAGCGATTGAGGAACCAGGTTAGGGACCTTGAACATAGGATCCACGAGGAGCGTCGGCATGGAGTCCGACAGAATGAGGAGGGGTCCCGCTTTATTCCCGAGTCCAGTCCTGCTTTGTCACCACAGCTGTCCAATGGATCTCGCCACAGCGGCATCGATGCAGTACCCGGGCCTGGGCATACCGGTCTCATATGGGATGGTATTCACACAAGCACTGCCCGGTCCGCCCAGAAAACTTGGTACGGGCCAGCCTCTTTGGTTTACTTCATCGGTCGCCTGGACAGGTTTCTCAGCCTGGTCCTGCTCCAGCCAAGCTTCGAATCAGAACTGCAGCCAAAGGCCGCAAGCAAGTTTCTGGACGGTCCTACGTCGACCAGGCTTGACGACGAAGCCGGCGAGAAGCGCCAGGGCCGCCCGGTAGACGCACCGAGAGGCGGACAACCCAGAGATGTCCTTCTGCCACACTCAGCGGCCGGGAAAGGTAGCTCAGACATGGACATGCAGCATCAGAACCCAGTGACCGAGCATTTGACTCCCACCCAAGAGGAATATTTCCTCAACTTGTTCTGGCAATCGTACCATACCTCCTTCCCGATCCTGGATCACGATGTATTTCAGAAGCACTACGACTCGCTTTGGGACTCTTCTAGCAAAGACCGGAAGCCTTCGGCGCTAGTTGACATGGTCATTGCCCTGTGCATGCAGTATGGAACGGCAATAGTCTCCCCAGACTCAGCGAGGCCGAACGCACGAGAACTCAAGGCCAAGGCATACAGCAATGATGCCACAATCGCGGGTCGCTGGCACTATCGCCGATGTCAAGCACTTTTGGCTTCAGAGCTCGAGAGTCCGACTATCAGCACTCTTCAGTGCCACATTCTCACCGTCATCTATCTATGCTGTGCATCCTTTCAGAATATGGCGGATAGCACCCTGGCTTTGGCTACGAGGACAGCAGTCATGCTTGGACTTCACCTCGAACCAGGGCCGAATGCTCCCCCAAAGCAGAGGGAACAACAGAAACGACTCTGGTGGTGCTTGTGTGTCTTGGAGGCCAAAACAAGCATGAAACTCGGTCGACCATTCCTCGTGGATCTTGAGGACACCACCTGCGGCTTACCGGGAGATACTCGTGAGGTCGCGCAGCTCTCTGGATCACAGTTCGCCGCACCAGGAGAGCACGCCACATGGCTCACGTTCAATCTCCAAAACACAAAGCTGGTGCTGGCTGCTAGGGCTGTGTATACCGCGTTCTACAAGGAATGCACCCAAGGATCCTCGAACGTCTCTAAAGATAGACATCATACCGCGGTCAGTGACGAGCCTCAGGTACTGGCACTGTCCGTGCACACCGAGGTCTTGAATAGGCACATTGGGCTGCTACATCGCTGGGTCGACGATGTACCCTTGGTACTTAAGACCAGGCGCAGGAACAACGGAACTGCATTCTCCACGGATCTTTCGAAGCTCGACATGGAGCAGTTCTCGCCCCTCTGGCTACAACGACAGAGGTTACTGCTCGAGCTTCTCTACCACAACTTGCTACTCAACCTGCACCGGCCTTTCATTTCCTTCATCGCAGAATCTTTGATGTCCCCTCGTCCAATGTCAGCTCCATCATCGGCTTCCTCCAAACGATCCTCGCCTTTTCTGGACGGTGGTCGGGGTGCTGCCCGACGCACGAGTAGCACCGATGGCTACCAAGCTCACGCAGACACATGTGCAAGACATGCAACGGCACTCACCCACATCATGCACCAAGTCATCTGCTCGACAGATATACTCTCAGGCTGGAATGAAGCTTTCCAGTGGCAGTGGAACGCCGCTATGACACTGGTTGGCTACTGCTTCTCCCACCACAGCCAGCAAAGCCAAGAATCTACGGTTCCCAAAAGCCCCTGCTCAGCCGACGGCACACGCCAGAGATCCCCACTGTTCGGCTGCTCCGAGACACCTGCGGGTGGAAATCACTCGTCGACAGCCGAAGCCGCACGCAATGCGATCGACCTGTGCGTGGAGATCTTCGACATGTTCGGCAAGAGCTTTGTAGTAGCCGCGAGCGCTGCGGAGGTTGTTCGTGACTTGCGAGTCACTCTGGACTATGTGAGCGGGCAGCGGAAGACCGGTAATGGTGCTGGAGCCGGTTTACCGTCACAGGTGCTGGTGAACGCGCGCAAACAGGACTCGGCGCGCCAGCAATTGTTGACGCCTCAAATGACGGAGCCTGAGAGTGGCCAGTCTCATGAGAACGACAGCGAAGACCAGTTCAACCACGAGGGGGCCTCATATGGGCAAGCTCCACGGGTCAAGAAATCCGGTGATACTGTCAGTCCGCACATAGATAAGACAGTCGACAAGGGTCCGAACACGGCCCTCAACAGAGAGATGGACTTCCATAACGGAGCCATGAATTTCGTGCCTGGCGACGTCATGGGTCTAGGTGACGAGAACGACCTCAGCAACCTCCATGGAGCGGGCAATGATTTCAGCATGTACCCTCAGCACGGGCAGTCTGAACAACACCTCGCCAACGTATTTGCGCACTCAGCGCTTGACATGGCGTTTGCTGTGGACTCGTTCAATAGCCTGGACATGTTGCAGCCAGACATGAACAACGATATGTTCAACAGCCAGTGGCCGTTTATGAACGGGTAGAACATACGGGCTGGACAGTCTGCAGTCTTCCAGTGGTGCGCAGTCACACTGCGCTGAGGAGTACAGGACTGAAGACAGGCGTGAAGTTTGGAAGATGATGGGCGGATCAAGGAGTAGATTTCGTCACCGCTATCTGTTAGAATGGAGTACATAAATGGCGTTAATTTTCTGCCTAGTCTTACTATCTGCCTACCGGCCTAGCACTGGACATCCTGTGGATATTCTTTTCAGTAGAATAGCTTGTACCATGGCGTGGGTCCTTTCTCATCCGCCTCCAATATTCATAATCTACTCCATCGTGATGACAGCCCGGAAGCGAGCCTTGCCACTCAACATCTGATCTATAGCACGATGTTGCGGATCAGCTTACATTTCGAGCCTCGAACTTTTTGCCACCGGGAGTGGGCCGACTGGCGGGGGTGGCTGCAGTCACATGCATGGGATCACTTACCAAAAGCCTCATTTGCCTTCTCGAGGGGAAATTTCTCGACCATGCAGTTGATTTTCTGCTGTTCGGTGAAAGCAATGGTGTCCTCCGAGTCGGTTGCATGTCCACAAGGCCACACTTGCACCGAGATACCGTACTTCAGCTATTCACACAGATGTGTCAGCCTTTCCATGGTCGAGTAGCGACAACCTCAGGTAGCAAGTCCATATAAAGGGCCAGAGGGGAATCATTTTGTACTTACCATGACTGCTGTGTTCACAGGAAGGTCGCCCGGCACTGTCAAGAGTCCAAGATTAGTGTGTTGCAACGACAAACAAACAGGGTGCAGTTCACAGCACGCAGCCCCCGCAACCGAGGTTGCAACATACCAGACAGCACAAGCAACTTCCCCAGGATCCCCAGCCCGCCAATCAGCGGCGTGATCGCCTTCGCATCGGGCGCCGTCGCAATCGCCAGCTTCGCGCGCCCAAGCTTCGCCAGCGCGGCGCCGGGGTCCTCCTTGGCGGCGTCGATGTACTCGTGCGCGCCCAGCTCGCGCGCAAACTTCTCCTTGTCCGCGCCGCGCGAGATGGCCACGACGCGGTACCCCATCTTGTTGGCGTACTGCAGCGCGAGGTGGCCCAGCCCGCCGAGGCCCTGCACCGCGACCGTGTCGCCGGGCGAGAGGTCCATGTGCCGGATCGAGTTGAAGATGGTCATGCCGGCGCAGAGGATAGGCGCGTAGGTCGCGGCGTCGACGGACTCGGGCACGCGGGCGGTCGCTTCGGAGCGGAGGATGCAGTACTCGGCGTCTGTTTGTGGGGGAGGAGAAGATGTTAGTAAAGGAGGTGTGGTCTGCTTCAGAGATGAAGATGAGGGGAGACTGCAATGTTGAGTCTGGGCAGGACTTACAGCCACCGGCTTTGGTCTCGCCGTTGATCACTTGGTTATCGCACATCTGGTGAAAGCCCTTTTTGCAAGCAGTGCAGTGACCATCGTGACCGCCGTGCCAGCCGGCGCCAACACGCTCTCCGACCTTGAAACTCTCCACGCCATCGCCTACAGCAGCAATCCTGCCAATGATCTCGTGGCCGGGTACCATGGGGCTGTAAACAGGGATCTCGTGTTAGCATTATCTTCTGACGCGAGAACTCAGTGTGACCCGTAGACACTGGGCTGAGAAGTGTGGTACGCACAAACCACCGCCCATAACGTTGTGCTGGGCAAACATGTCCGAGAAGCACACTCCACACGCCTCGACCTTGATCAGAACCTCGCCCTTGCCGGGCAGCTTGAGATCGGTCTCCTCGATCGTGAGGGGCTTCCCCGCCTCCTGGAAAACGGCATGCTTGTAGGTCTTGGGTAGAGTCATCGTGGGCGAATTTGTGAGGAAGGTATCGGGTAGGTTGTTATGGCTGCTGTGCTACTGCGAATGATTGGCACTGGCTTGGTTTTGTGCTTGAGAGAAGCTATGTTGTCATGTCCAAGCTTCAAGACGCAGATGAAGGTCATGTCATACTTTTTTTTCTGGAGGGGCCATAGCTGCATACCTTTCTGAGACCTTGTTACGTAGAGGTCAAAGAAACCCTTGCAGCTATGCTGATGGAGCAACGGAGCTGGCTTCCCAAAGGAGAATCGGAGTCTTACATACATGGTACTTCTGCAGCCCAGGCTCAGGCTGTCTGACAGCGAACCGGCGTTTAGATTTTCGGCGATGAGTGCAGATTCGCAAAACTCAATAACTCGGCCCAACTCGGATTTGGAAGTCTCTAAGGGCTTATAATTACTCGAGTTGGTCTTGGAGTGGTCGCCCGGGCGGCCACAAAATCACAATCGTGGTAATTAGTTCCGTGCCGCTAAGCCTGGCGGTCGGACTGTGGCTGAACGCAGCGAACTGGACAGACCTTGCCACTATTCAGGCTGCTTATGGCACTGCATCTTATAATGTCAAAAAGGGCGGCGGTAAGAATGTCTTTATTGTCGAAATTCGTTAGAGTACTGAACTAACTGAACATAGTAGTCGCGGCTTTGCTCGCTATTCTGACTACCATACCTGCATGATCACTATAGGAAACTGAAGCGTGTTACATGACCAGAAATCAATTAGAAAGACGCGGTTGCTGGTCCTTAAGTGGGCTGTGCACGAGGACTGGACTAGTACCTACCGGACTGAGGGTATCGTGATAGCCACGTTGATTGGATTCGGGGTTTTCCTTGGTCCAGTCCCGTTTTGTAAATCCCAAGGGTAGATGTTCATGCTCATAAAATGGGTCGGCATGACGTTTATGGTATTCCCCATTAGTCTTCCAAATAATTGTTCCTTCTTGATGAGATCACTCCTAGCCGGATAAACGGTGCGTATAGAAGGCGATATGAGCTTCAGAGGCGCGCCGCCAATTTTTCCAAGAACTTGGTTCACACTGTAATCCTTGTTGATGAAAGTCCTAATGATTGCGAATACGTAGTACGAGGCGGGAATTATAGCAGAGGAATTAGGCAGTGAGTCGCTTCGAGCCCAAAGTTCGAAGAAGTCCGCTTTAAGATTGTAATGCAAGGCGGGGCCGTTGGGCCCGGTCGGGAAACCAGTTATGTGTGGCTGAGTGTCGAGTTCCAACCAATGTAGTAGCTGTTAAACATGGCCACGAAACTGATAAATGCGTTGGACCAGCCCCAGGTTCATACGTCCTCTAGCTCTCGATCATTGACGACTTCGGTAAGAACCTCCTTCGCCAACTTGCGAGACTACGCCACGCGGTCCATCAGAACGCAAATTACAGCGCGTTCAGCATCAGCTGGCAGGCATTCAAGCAGCGTATTCCGGCTTGTCTTGCTGCTCTCGAACTCAGGGGGTGCCACGATGGCAGTGATCATGATGTCTTGAAGGGATGTGTGGTGCCTGGCTTGGAGCTTGTTCCAGAAGAAATTGCGCTTTGGGGTGGTAAGAGCGTGGTGCCCTTTACCGGTGATCTCGTCGGTAAAAAGATTAAAGAGCTCGTCCTGATGCTCCTCGTTGTGCCACTGAACCTTGGAAGCGGAAAGAGGTCCTTTGTGTCGGCATCGCCCCTTCTCTCGGCCTTCAGGCACTACATGACAGCGAGAAACTTCGTGATGGTGTATCTGGTCACATTCTGGTCGAGGTAGGGCTTGTTTGTCTCTACGAAGCAGCCGTTGAATCCATTCTGATAGTAGGTACTTCGAGTATTTTTGCTGTAGATGCAGGTCGGCGCCGTGGCGTTTTCCATCCGCTAGGATGATCTCGAATCGTCCCATCTTCGGAGCTGTCTGGTACGACACTTAGATATCATTCCCATGTTCATTATGAATTGTGGACCCCTGTACTCACTCGATAAGTCTTCTGGGATCTCTAAGCTTTGTTGTGTACCCCAATATCTTTTGGTGACGGTCGGAGAGTGTGTCGGCTGGTGCGTTGCGTGTTTTGAATTCTCACCTTCGCTGATGAAGTTTGAGAAGAGCTTTCTTGTAAGTTTAGGGGTAGGTAGGGGCATAGTAGTTTAACGTGAAGCTGGTGATAGCTTCACATTGTTCACAAGGGCTGCAGCTTGACGCCTTCACACACGCTACTACCAGGTGAAAGGATACAGTTGAAGGTCATAAGGGAACTCAGAATTGTGAGTGAAGGTCAAAGTTTTCATCATTATGCCGTCAGGCCGTAGATACTAGTAGTGAATACGGATTTCAGCTGCTATTTTAGCTAGTTTGGTGAGTATAAAGAGGCCAACTCGCCCCAGAACATGTCCTGGGAAGCCTACAACAACTTGAGAATACAACTACGTTCGCTGCCAAACTCTCCTTTCCCATTTGTAATCGTAAAGGCTGGAGGTAAACCCCCCCCTCCCCCCCTCCTTCCCCCTAGAGTTCCGTTCCTACAGTAATTCTGGTTGTTTGGTGATTATTCTGTGTCTGGACGCGCTTCATGAGGTTCAATACCACAAACGTACAGAGCCGGCCCCTTGCCCTAAAGGGGCCTTGACCATTGACGAGTGACAGCGAACTGCTGATCGGGACCTGTGCTCCGGATACTGCGCCAGAACAAATGTGCAGAGCAATATGGTGCTTTGTAGACTTGCACGCAACGTCCTTATACTTCCGATATCGATGGCCTCGTCTAGATAAGTAGCCAGTCGTCCCGCTGTAAGAGACCCCTGCGCTCCACGGTGTCAAATGCCGCGTGTGAGGCATATCAAAAGCACTCTGCAGATAACCTTGTAGCATATTTCGACACGATAGTTTACGGCTGATCAATCTGTACGGTCACTTGCCCATAACCTTCAGCAACGTCGTGATCTCTGTGGCCAATACTCAGCAGTCTTATTTCTTCGCGTCGGCCTGCATTCCCTTCTGCACCCAAGCCCGGGGACCCGCCGCCTTCTCGTCCAACTCTTCATCGCTCAGCTTCGCCAGCTCAAACGCACGATGATGCGTCGGGACATGGCGCCCCTTCTCGAAGCCAGGCCGCTCGAGAAGCTTGTACAGCCAGTTCTTGAGATTGGGAAACTCATCAATATCCACTCCAGCCCACTCTGTCCGCGCAAAGTGCGTTGGTCAGCTCTCTCTCAAGAAGTGGCAGTGAAAGGGAGGATCACTTACTAGCAGAGGCAACCCATCCCCAAGAAGCGATGTCTGCAATCGTCACCCGGTCTCCGACCAAGAACCCCGACGGGTTCTTGGCAAGCGCGGTATCCATGGTACGGTACAGACGGCGAGTCTCATTCTGGTACCGCGTCATTCCATAGGGAATCTTCTCCGGTGCGTAGCGCGTGAAGTGGTTGGCCTGCCCTTGCATGGGGCCGAGTCCGCCCATCTGCCAGTGCAGCTGATGTTGGGTACTGTCTTAGCGCGCTGCCCGCGGTGGAGGAGACCTGGCAAGCTGGATTGCGGTGAGGAACTTACCCAATTGTTGGTCTCGTAGTACTCCTTAGAGCCGAACGGGTACGAGACTTTGTGGTCAGGGTCGTACTTGTCCACGAGGTACTGCAGGATGGACCCGCTCTCGAACAGGCGGATGGTCGAGCCATCTGTGAACTTATCGGTCAAAGCGGGGATCTGAGTCCCTCTTAGCTCAAATTCTAGCCTTTCATCTACCGGACACACCTCATGGCTGACAACTTACCCTGCCATTGGGGTTGATCTCGAGGAACCAGTCCTCCTGTCAGGCAGTTAGCATGCACCCTGTAGAATGTACCCGCACCCTTTGGGGTCGTCGGCACGAGTGACCCACTTTCTGCGTGTTCTTGGAGAAATCGAGATCTGTAGTCTGCGTCCATGTCAATCATCTCTGGATCTTCACCAGAAGAGGGGCTGGAGAAATCTGACCTCGTACGAAAGACCGAGCTCCTCGAGAAGGATGGAGACCTTGATCCCGTTCGGGGTCTGAGCTGTGTCTGTGTACTATTAGCCACGCCCCCCGGAAAGAGGTGTCGAACAGCATATCATCTCACAAAGGTGGATATCTGACTTGGCGGCCATTTTCAGGTGTTTGGCGATGCTTTCGAGTCTTGTAGACATCTGCCGGAGAGATGATGTTCAAGAGATGTCGTCTTGAAATAGGTCCGGGCTTATCTAATAAGTGCATCTGTAGATCACTTATTGCTTATAAATCGCTCATCACGCCATTATAAATCTGGAGCACAAGAGCTAGTCACTCCGCACAAAAGTGAGACTAGAGAGCACTCGAAGAAGTTGTACCAATGTAACCGCGCCCTTCACTAAGCTGCCAGTTTCCCTGGAAATTGGAAATGTATTCCGGGCTTTATTATTCGGCGTGTTGCATATCTTGACTACGGCTTCCGAATAAGCATGCTCTGTAAGTACATTGCCATTTTCTGCGGCCAGCTGAGGCCCCTTGTCTGCCCACTTGATGCTGGTCATCATCGTATGTACTGTACCATCCTATTTCAGAATCACCATGCTACCTAGGTATCTGCCCTCACTTAGTGTAGTAGCCTTGAGATTGTGTTGCCCAAGGACCAGCGGCCATAGCATTCAATTCACCCCACAGCACAGCAAGACCAACCCCGGACACCGTCCTGCCGCCAAAGCACTTCCGCTTCTCATCCCAAGCAAATTGAACAGGAAACCCGATTCCAATTGGGCTCACACTGACATCGAGCAACGGCCCCGGGCATTCGAACAACAATGATAGCTCTGTAAACACTCCGTTTTGCTCGTTATACCAGGACTTCGATCGTCGGTTCCACCGGAAACATTCTGCCAACCCGCCAACGATAAGATAGACCTTATTAAGACGGATGAAAACAGGACGGCCGTGCTTAGTAATAGCATGCGCCTAGGTGTACAAGTTGGCATCATCCTCCCTCGTTGGTAGGATTGGGTCGGCGGCGTTGTATTGAGCTGTTTCGCCGGCTTCGAAGTCGATAAACTTAAGCAGCATATCGTCAGGGTCTACTTCTTCGGCCAGAAGAGCGTTGTCGAGCTCAAGGATAATATCGACAGCAAAATCGGCATCCGTATTCGCGATTTCATATCGTGATAGTTAGCAAAAAGGTAAAAGTGGAGGAAAGGAAGCTGAGGGCAATCTCCTCAGGGAATGTGAAGGTGGGAGACGGCCTGCCTTAAGTCCTGGTGTCCCGCCCATGCTGAAGTGTTGCAGTCTCAGAATAAGCTCCAGTAAACGAGGCCAATGATGAGGTAGTGGTGACCTTTCGACCCAGCTTGTGCTGTTTGATAGGCCGTTGCAGGCGCGCATCAACGACGCCTCAGTCCCTTATAAGGTGGACGACTTGGAGGTGTGAGCTGCTGCTCAGCCCGTGAACAAATGACCGGAACCATAACATCAAACCAACCCTTCTCGGCGCGACAAGATAGCTGAACAAAGTCCCTTTGACCTGGCGATTGCAACTCTAGGGCGGTAGGAATCACCGAGAGTATGTTCAGCGCATTGTGTCTGGTCGTATTGCGGCGTGAAGTTTTCGTACTGTACGCCTTTCGGACGGTGGAGGAGCTGTATGTAGCCGGTCGAGTCTGCTTTTGAGACAAAGAATGTGGAGTACCACGCAGTCGTAGAAATAAGGACCTCGAGAGCGAGAAGACCCAGACTTGTCCTACACCTGACGAGGTGCCGGGCGTCTTAGGCGTCCGGGGCGACAAAGGCAGACTCAAGCTGGTGATGTTCATCAAATCACAGACGTACGCCGGGGGGGGGGGGCAGGGGAGAAATTCCTCTGCTCGAGCAGGTGCTTGCAAGAAGGAGGCTTGGCCATGATCTTGGACGACCACTCGGGCGTACTTCATCAAGATTCCACTTCGAACAAGTCCCGCAATCATCACATACTCTTCTTGCCTCTCTCGCCCATTTTTTGCTCCCTCTGCTGGCTCTCGCTGATGACTTGTCAGGTTACCTTGCAGCCTGCTTTCGACCCTGCTGCTGATCCAGTCTCGCGTATACACTTGATCGCGTTCGGCTGACAAACTCATCGACTGCATCACCATACCTTGAGAACAGTCGGTGATTCGTGTCCAGAAGTCGCTCAAGTCGCGCTGCCAGCGACACTATGAATATGACGACATATCAGCTGACTGTTTGCAATTGTGTAATACATGAAAGCCATGAAATGATTCTTAGTAAAAGACAACACAAATCCCGGAACTTGGCTTCCAGGTATGTAAGGTTGAAAGGCTGCGAGATTCCATACAATACGCTGAACATCTACAACTTGGTGCATGGACTTTGGCCTTGTCCGAAGACCGAGATATACATGGGTTGTCTTTTTAACCATCTATAGCCTATAGCTGGAACTTCTTCTTGGCCGAAGGCCACTCTACTAGTAAACCTTGTGCCTCAGGATGTAACATTGAATCCTTCCTGAAGTCAGCCAAGACGCCATTGCTATGTAGGTGAATGAGGTCCCCTAGCTTTCCTCCAGCCCGGACACGTGGGACATATTATATGCAGGGCGCCGTGAGAGTCCCACGTCTCTCTGAAAACCCCATTCCTAGCCCAGCTCGTATGAATCCGCAATATAGGCATCCAACGATCGAGACCATTCCCAAGTTGCTGAATGATTTCCAGTGAACAAGTAGCGTTTCCGCAGCAGAACGCCTGAAATTCAGGCAGTCTGAGCATATAAGACAGTAATGTGATGAGCTGTTCCATTGGTATGAAGTTTGTGCCATTATTGCATTTAGCCAGCTGACACTGACGATATGGCTGAAGGCCGAGGCCCAAAACTCCTCGCAAAGCTGTCTTTTCATGACAATACTAATTTGAATAGCTCCCTTGGCACTTGTAGCCTCAAGGCATCAACCATCTGTAAAGTCTGGTTGGTGGAAATCGACGAAAAAACACCTGCAGTCATCTCGCTATCCTTTTCTGCATAGGATCTACGAACCCACGAGCTCCTGTTGTCCGGAGGATTTCCTGTGGCTTAGAACTTCTCAGCGACGGCCTCAGCTGCGCGTGTTGTCGGTCAGCCAGGCCAAGGGCCTGGACGCTGTGGAACGTTCTCACCATAAACAGGTGTGAGAGAGACGGGTATAAGAAGAGAGCAGGCCACCCGCGACTCCCGAGGTCTCTGATTAAGGGACAGCTCAACTCAAACATAACCAAAGACAGCCAGTAGTACCATACTCAAAGCAAAATGCACTTCATCAAGACCCTCGGCCAGTTCCTCGCTGTGCTGGCCTTCACCACCACCAGCGCCGTCGCACACCCCACTGAGGATGTCGCGAGAGCCGAACCGTCGGGCAGTATCCGGCCTCCCGTCGACTGGTCCGAGTTCGCAATCAACCCGTTCGACGGACCCGATGTCCGCTCGGTCGACCTCACCGAGAACCCATCAGGCATCCTGTCGAAACGCCAGGGCTTCGACTGCCGCGGCAGCAGCTCGTGCGGCAATTTCCCCAACCTGCGCAGGTACTGCGACGACGCTGTCAACTCACTGATGCGTGGTGCTCCCCCCGGCGGCTACGAGTACGGAGCTAGCGAGTGCGTCCTCTTTCTTCTGATTGACTGCAGTCCATTTCTCCTTCGTCCCGACGACCGCGTGGCTGACAGCAGGATCCTTACAGTGGTCGCCGACTCAACGGTAACTGCAGGGCCGACGGGGCCGGGAACGGCTGCGGTGTGTTCCTCGAGGGCAACCCTGACTGTAAGGGACGCGGAGACGACCTTTGGTACGCATACCAGCAAGTTCGTGCCAGTGGCTGCCAGATCTGCGGTAGCAAGTACTTTATTGGCGAGGGTGGGAGCACCAACTGTCGGTTTGCTATCGACTATGTCACTGGATGCCCCTACAGATGAGTGGGATAGGATGAAACTTGCAGTGATACGCCTGTATGTAAATGGCACTGGCGGCGTAGTGAGCTCCTAGGCTCCTCCAGAAGCTTCTGGGCGGGTTTGCACTTTTTGAGGTTTTTTTGGTTGATGTGGGAACCCAAACCATCATGGTAGTCGACCTAGGTAATTCCTAAGGCAAATATATCAGACCTTTGGACGGACCCTGCTGCGCATTTGATCGAGCCAATACTTGAGTTGCTTCTAGATCAGATTTTGCTTCCTACTAGGGCGCACAAATATGGGACTAACACATATTCCTTAGACCTTGAAATTGTCTCAGCAGATCACTCCTTGTCGTCGACCATGCACATGAGGTCCTTCGCGAAGATGCTTGTCGCTTGTATAAGACAGGACTGCACTTTACGACAACACACTGAATGGCAGTGCGCGCTGCCTCGAGTGCCAGTATGCGCCTGCTGAAGCCATGTCACCGACTCGGGGAGGAGGGAGAGGGGGGGGGGTGCAAGCGGTCTTTGTTTGAATAAAGCTGCGACCGCCCTTGCCGATTCTCACCTTCCTCTTCGAAGTATCAATATCACATCACACCATCTTCTCCACACCCGGCGACTATCATCTTGCAACAGACAGACACATTCGGAATCCATGCTGCTTCGCTTCGTACCTTTTGACAATTTGTGAACCTCACACTAAGCAGGACCTTAGCACCAGCAGTCTCACCATCCAGGGCGGCCAGTGATGCTATGTAGTGCAAATTCACGTTTAGAAGCTGTATGTGAGTGCGATTGTGGATCTCGAACGGCGAGGAAGTGTCTGCACCCAATGTAGCCTCCAATGACACCCAGCCATCGAAGTCACTCTCAGGACAAAACCATGCGTTGGGGAGAGTCACCCCCGAGACAAGAACATTCGTTGCCCGTGTGAGTCACACTCTATCGTTGGCGCCCGCGATCACGACGTCTCCTCCTCAGTAACGATACGTAATTCGGCCCTCTATTACGTGTTCTGTTATGCACCAGAAGCTGAAGCTTGATATCTTCCTCTCAAAGGGCTAGTTTTTGGAGCCGTGTGAGTTACAACACACCCCTCTTCTTGGCGCCCACGATTTCAGGATCTAACGCTCAGCTCCTAGGTCACGATTCGTCCTGGCCCTCGCCTTCGCGATGTCGTCTTACGTGAGCGTGTCATTACAACGCTGATCGTCAGCGGTCAGAGGTGGAGCTGTGAGTCACCACTCCCCCTCGACCCTCTTTCGTTGGCACCGGTAATTCAGAATCTGACACCTAGCGCCTAGACGATGTCCCCCAGAGACTTTGCCACCTCCTTCGCTTAACCGATGGCGCCAGCGCTGCAACGGCACCTACCATCGCACTCACAAGCCTCACTGGAAGCAGCTAAAGACCTGGAATACGAATACGGCGAAGGCACACGAACGAGCTAAGTTTATGATGGGAACGCGCAATCATCGACATCATTTATGAGCCACATCACGATCTCCGTTATGCTTCGTGCATAGCGACACGGGAATGCACTGCAACAGCAGTACCTGATGCAACAGCAGGTACCTGATCGATCCCAGGTAGTTTGGATTTGTTATGAATGAAGGCGAGACTGCAGAGCGGGCGTGTTGGTCACAGACCGCAAATTGAAGACAGGTCTGTGTGCTTCGTATCTTCATGTTGAGTGTGTCTGTGGGTCAGAAGAAAACAACATGGCCGTCTCTCATCTTCGAATGCTAAATATCGTGACCATTTTTGAGAAGAGCCTGCATTTTCAAACCCTGAAGTTCCTTCCCAAAAGTCATTTCTGGCAGACTTACCAGCTTCTGCCTTCTCAGATTCTCACCCGAATTACATTGTGAGCACCTTCTCTATATTTGAAGGACCGCCTTCACCATGAATTGTGTAGATGAACGCTGTGAGCTTTATTGTGTTTCGAATGCACCATTTTCATAATGAGGAGGATTTCGATTTGGGCATAGGGAGCAGCGGCCATGGATCATCTACTAAAATGTGATATCTCACTATGAACATGTAACCTAAGGCACAGCAGTACGGACTAGAGAAAAGGTCAAATTGCATTGAAGTCTGAGGACATTAACTGGGCAGCACAGCTACATCTAGATCTGGTGGGGGTGTGCAATATGTGGGGCGACTTGAGAAAACTCTGCCCTGCTATATGAGTCACTCAATTTCAAACTCTTCACTCAAGTTGAAGCCAGCTGCATAGCTCAGGGGAAGAGCGCCGGGCTCATATGAAAGTGTCAACCCGGAGGTCCTCGGATCGAAACCGAGTGCAGCTATATTATTTCCTTTGGTCTGATTTTTGCCAACTTCGCAGGCCTTTTTGACAGGCATCTTTACAGCGTGCATATATAACCTGGCATTTATTTATTTTTTGGGCGTGTACAGCTGTCCCTCAACAGAATATGCAAATTTGTTGTACACCTGAGTAGTCATCTCTGGACAGCGTGGCTGTAGATATGAATTCAAAATGCTGAGCAAGGACTCCACACTCTAACTTGAGCAGTACATCTGCGTAGCCCCATCAACAAATGCACTGTTTCTGGGCCCAATTTTCCAGTGCAAACAAAAAAAGAATAATCATCGGTCATTCTTGCGCAAAGGCTAGGGTTTAGTTCTGTGAAAGCGTATGTGTTTATCCTGCTGTTTCTGTGGGATGTTCACGTTGACCTGTGTCGTACAGCCCCCTTCAGCCAATCGTCTTACACCAATCCGCCCCACTTACCAAAATGGAAGTTGGACCAGGTCAACCAAGAGCTCATCCAGGTTAATCCAGGCTAGAACATATTTTCTACTGATAAGTTAGGATCATTTTGAAGTTTGAAGGATATATAATTCGTCGACTCCGACGACTCTCCGATACCTTCCGATCTACACAAGCGACGTATCGCAGCCCGCGACAGACTGCTCAGTCTTGCCCTCTACGTTCGCCTCGGCTACTTCGACCACGCGACCACTCGCTGGAAGCATTTTGTGCGTGCACGCGAGGCGCACAGAGCTCAGGACTTGATGGGCTCACGGTTCCCTGCCGTCGACTGCTGGCAACCATTTGCAGCGAAACTCATGCAGTTGGTTAGCTAGCATATGTTTCGTGCATAAGGCGAGCTGCTTGATTGGGGTTGCCAGAAGATGCTACCAGTCACACGGGGCTGTCAGGGCCCATGTGGTGCTGCTGTGTGTGTTGATTGTTTCGTTCGACTCAAGGTCAGCACCTTTGAGTCATCCAAGTAGTCGTTGGCATTGGTAAGTGAGCTAAACAGAATCAGGCAGATGCGGCACCCAGCCACCCTGCTAACTTCGACTGGTCTTCAGAGTATAAGTCCAGTTCTAACCTTACCTATCAGCCGTTTTCTGTGTTCTCTCCCAGTCTCGCTGAAAATTTGCCATTGCAATTTACACTCTGATATGGTCTTTCTGATTTCACAGATGCCTATCACCCTAAAGATTGTGGACCACCCCGCCACCAAGTGGCAAGCTGTGCCCAGAGTCTTCTCGTCCGACGAGCTCCTCGAAGGTGCCTGTCCGACACAGCATGAGCGCTGCGAGCGTATCGTCCAATGTGCATTCCCACAAAGCTCTCTGCACAAGCAACACACCTCGGCCTCCCGAAATGGATTCATCTGGACGGCCTTTCACGCCTATAGCAGTCACCACCACCTCGTCCTCCGCCCTGAGGACGTGTGGTTCGCGATCCTAACGCAGTTGAGCTTCTATATCAACGCCAACGCTGAGGAACTGCGCGCCTTCTTCGTGTCGCATGATGGCCAGAAGCACCTCGAGGTGCTGACTACGATTGAAGATTTTGGCTACATGGCCCAACTGATGACGGAGCTCATCGCCAAGAACGTGGTCGATCCGGGGTTGCGCGACTGGGTGATGCCTGCCTTCAGCACCACCACTGATTGCGACAAGGTTGTCGGCGCCGTGCTCTTCATGGGAGCGATGCAGAGATACTTCTCGTACGGATTCAGCCTGACGTGCGGCCTGCCCTCTGTTACTTTACTCGGCGAGGTTGAGGACTGGCGGAAGATGCTAGGCCGCCTCGATCGCCTCGAGCTGCTGGGCAAAGAGCCCTCTGCATTTGCCGAAATGCTCAGACCAATCCTTACGCACATGGTTTTATCGTTCGAAGACCCTACGAATTTGCAGGTCGTACACTTTTGGAACACCATCGTCCACCGGAACTCTGTGGGAAGCGGCACGGCCTATCTCTCGGGCTGGTTGACCGCGTTCTGCTTTTGGGACGAGAATGGACGAGCTAAGAGCAGATGGGAGGGTCATACTGCCTTCGGCGGTGTTCTGTATCCCAAAGTCCCAGTGGATAAGGTGCCGGCGGGGTCTGCCTCTGTACCGGTCTCGGTGAACAACAATGGGGACGAGTACATGGCGACCATGGTGGCAGGATCTGTCGGCATTCTCGCGAGTTCGAATGTGCCGTCATTCGCGCCCTCGTTGTCATCGGAGGTGGAAGTAAGCGTATCTCGCGCTGCTGGGTCCATGACTGATCCAAATGCGTCGCACTCCAGTGAAGAGACAGCCATCATCTCACAAGAGCAGGACGAGGCTCTTTCAAGAGACCGCACTGGACCTCTCATCACAGTGCAACCCTTATCAGGATGGTGGATCTTTGAGGACAAAAATGGCAGAGACAAGGTGAACAAGGTCGGGCAAGAACAACAACTTAGCGACCAACCTCCCGGCGCTTTGCATGATGAGGTGGACGTGGGCAATGATGTTCCCAAGGGCTCCCAAGAAAGTGCTGCGAGGCAGCAAATTGTTGCGTCTGCTTGACCTAGGCATGCAAACTCCAGGGTGTAGACGTCAAAAATGGGGACGCTGCTACCTAGGTATGCTTCGTCTTCGAAGAAAATGATGTTGGCAAGGTTGCTTTCAGGAAGGCACGCGTGCGGCGTGCTCGATTCATAGGTAAGGCTGCTTATATTGTGCACTCAAAGAGGCCAGCAAGTGCGTGGATTTACTCGTTTGAAACATATCACAAAGTCGGAGCGTTATGTTCAGAATCCAAAAGGGATCCGAATGTCACCTGGGAAATCATACCGATCGTCTATCTCTCTGCCAACTTACTACTGTGACACCACACCGGAATTTGCAACGATTGCGGTCCATTTATAGGCCATCCAATAGGACTTGAGTGTTGTGATATTCCTCAAGTGTGAATGCCTTTCTTTCTCCCATAGATGCATAGTGTATATTCGAGTTTCTGGGCTCATAAATACCGCTCATCTCAAAGTGTGCTCGCGGGCGGCGGCATGCGCACAACGATACAACCCTTGTTGCCCTGTCACTATCCGTCCTGCGCTTCTGACGTGTCTGAGTCTGGCCGCCTTGAATATCAGGCAAAAAAATATGTTCCTGTTTGCCATAGCCTTACTTCGTTGTCGTTTGCTCGAACGTCTATCCTGCTTGCAAAAACATACTTTTCTCGTTCTGTACAACGGACCTACTTCCACAGGGACCAGACGACGTTTCCACCCAGACTGCCCCTCGTGACAAGAGCTTTACCTCACAGAAACACACCTTCAAATCATCAGATTGTACTACGAAAGTGCGTTAAGTGTAAGAGGATGGCTGAGCAAACGGGCTCCCAGCTACTGGCTTGCGGTGCATGCAAGAAGGCATGGTAAGCTCGAACGTCCTTGGTCCGGTCTCGGACAATTCAAAAGGGCTACTTGTTTTATCATAATTAATGCTTACTTTCTTTTGATTCGAAGGTACTGCGATCGAAAGTGTCAGCGTGGTGACTGGCCTTTCCACAAAAACTGCTGCGGCATCGACGTCGACCTGTCTACGGGTCTCCCCATCCAGAGAATTATGGTCTCACTTGAGCAATTCACGAAGACAACTGTCATCAATTTCCACCACTAACTTTGTCCATTAATTCCCCCAGTGCCAGCACGCGTGTCACCAGGAGACAACCACCTGAAGCTTCACTCCATCGTAGGCTCAACACACACCACCTCCACGGCGCCCTTGTCAGTGACGGCCAGTGCCGCCCAAACCTGGAATCATTCCGGTCCCCTCCATGACCAGCCCGAGATCACAGTCTACAAGCTCCTGATCGATGCCTACCGACTCCGCGACGAAGACACCCGCATGGCCGCAGGAACACTGCGTGGCGTCACCAAGGGACAGCCCAAGGTACAGTACATCACGGGCTTCTCCTTCAAAGGTCTGCAAGACTTTCTGCAGAAGTCCCTCGACAGCCCGTCCCCGCTGGGCCGCAAATGGCTGCCGTCGTGGTGGATGACCGGCGACGGCGACGGCGGCAGCCCGGCAGACAAGAAGCGCGAGTGAGAAGGCGTCGCGCGCACGCTCTACCACTGGAGTGATGTGACGCTGACGCCCGCGGTGCCAGCCGAGGTGGATGGAGTGGGTCGCTATGGTGGACCCCGGGTCCGCGTGGTGCTGCGCCAGCTTGCGATGTATATACGGGGCGAGATGTCGCCGATGTGTGTGATTGTGCCATTGGAGGGTGGGCTGATGATCATGCCCAGGGAGGATGTCGAAGGGCACATGGAGTCGTTTGAGAGCCCTGAGAAGATGTTTGACTTTGTCAATCGCGGCTGAAGACACTTCCAGCTAAGCAACGGAGGTATGGGCCATCACTTGGGTGAAGCATGTCGCGAGGAAGCTGTCCAAGATATAGCTCTCCTCACTTCTTCACACAAAGCGAAGCACAGTGGTATTCAAAAATATAAGTTCGAGGCTACTACTACAGAGCAGTCTACTTCCGTGTCCTCCCACCACTTTAAGTTTGCTTCAAGATTAAGGGAAAATCAGAAACACCAGCAGTTCAGGACTCACAGCACCAGCAGCACGGAGCTTTCCAGCCAAGTGCTCCTTGCCACCATCAGCACCACTCGCCACCAGCCCCTCCGTCATAATTTTACGAATCTCCGTCGAGCTCAGTCCCTGAGGACTCTTCTCACTTGCCCCATCCTCTGAAGGCCGGATCAACCTCAATTCCCATTCCTCCGTCTCATGCCGACACGACCAGCCAGACCTAATCCCACTCCACTCTCCCCACCCGCCCAACAGCCGGCATGGCCACCCATCCACCCCGTAAATCGCAGGGTTGACCCTTCGTATTAAAGAAGAAAGCACGAAGAGACAAGGGACTCTTGTACTAAGTACTTCTCTGAAGGAGACGTGCGATGTTGTCATGTCAAAAATACATTAACCCCTGTTGTGCGGCTCCCTTCAGCCAATCATCTTACACCAATCCGCCCCACTTGCACCAAAGTGGAACTTGAAGCAGGTCAACCAGACTGATGAACTGACATCTTGAGGAACTGATATGTAAGTGGCATATAAGATAGTCTTGCAGAAGAACCAAGCATCGATGTATGAACAGCCACAATGTTCTGAAACTCAGCCTGGGTCCATTGACTGTGTGGCCTTTCCGCTGGCACATGCTTGTGCCCAAGCATTTTCATCTTAATACATTGTGACTAAACATACAATGCTAGAGCCACTAGCTGCACTTTGGATTGCTTTGTACTTATCATTTGAATCCAAGTTGATAACTATGTGCATATCACAACATTACAACACGGTACATACCAAGTTGTGTGTACATGTACGGAGTATAGTACTAATAGTAGATGTTGGGAGCGACATGAAGTTGTAAGAAGGGCCCCCTACCTAGGTAGTCACGCCCTGCCGCAACAGGGATCAGACCTTATCACCCTGGCCCAAAAAGTCTTATCGATAGCACACAACCTTCAAAGACGCAGCAACTCCGAAAAGTTTCCCAACATCACCACTGAGCAATCAAACAGGGAAAATGGCAAAACCAACGATCAAAAAGACCAAGGGTATGCAAATCTCTTTGTTCACTTTCAGAAATGACCTCCAACTCTAACCAAACCCCCATCAACAGGCCCCTCCCTCCACTCCCGTGCCGCGCGCCGCGCAACCTCTCCCTCCATCGACACCGACAAGTCCCTGAAAACCGTCCAGCCCCCGCCAACCACCGCCCACCGCGCCTCCGTCCTCGGCATCCACCAGAGCGCCGGCGTCAGCAAAAAGACCAAGCGCGGCCGCAAGTCCGTGCTCAGCACGCGGGCCAAGGCCCGCCACGAGAAGGGCCTGGAGCGCGCCGAGGCGTTCGTCGACCGCACCGCGATCAAGGTGCAGAAAAGCAAGCACGCCGCTGCCCTGGTCGAGACGCGGAAGAAGTCGTGGGCCGAGATTAATTCGGCGGTGGAGAAGGTCAAGAGGCAGAAGACCAACATGTTCGCTGGGCTGGCTGAGGAGGACGAAGAAGAAGACGGCGACGAGTGGGAGGAGGTCAAGGAGCTGGATGACGAGATGGCCGATGTTGCGCCCGTAAAGGAGGCCAATGCTTCGGTACCAGAGCCTACGGTCGTGGCGGATACGCCTCTGGATGATGATGAGATCTTGTGAGGGAGCACACTTGGAAAATGGCGTTCGGCACCGGTATATTCATGACACGGCGTTTGGGGTTTGATACCAGATGGAATCCAACATCTTTGCTTACAGGGCATACTCGGCGTCGAAATCTGCATCCATCACGCGTGGAGGGGTGACGGAGGTATCACTGAGTTCCACTACTGAACATCATTAGTCTCTGTTCACCGCACGACCACACGAAGCATGGCGACAGGATGGTCGCCGTAACGGCGCAGTCCAGGCTAAGCGAAGCCGGTATGTCAGGGACCATTGGTGCAATTGGCATCGCAAATGGGCTACCATTCTGCACGACTCGTCAGTCTGGCTGAGGACGGAAGTTGGACTAAGGCGAGAGCGCGGCTTGATCTCTGTAGGCATTGCGCTCCCTGAACAGGTCAAATCGCAACACAATTCGATTGCTACGTTCAACCAATATCGTCCCCAAATCGGGCAATCTAGCCCATATCCAAGCCGCTCTCCTTAGGATCCCCACCACTGCTACTCCCGCTGCAAGGCCTTCCATACCACCCTCCTCTCGGCCGCGTGCTAGCTCCCCAGGACCCTGGACTTCCATCCCCATCATCACCATCCACAAAATCCCGAGTCTCCTCCCACGACACCCGGAAGAACCGCCTAAGCTCCGGATTCGACCGCTGGCGCCTCAACGTCCTCGGTCTTCCTTCATCCGCGGCCTCCGGTGCAGAACCAGCAGGCCTCAGCAACGAAAAGCGATGCTCACACGGACAGGGCTCTTCAGGAAATAAGCGCACACTGCAGCCGCCGCCCGTCATAAACCCCCGCGAAGATGCAGCAAACAGCGGCGCCAGTTCCGACGAATGCGCACTTTCGTATCCGCTGTCGACCGAAGGCGCTTGCTTCGGCGGCTCGACAACGAGAACCGTCGACACTTCTGGCTTCCGACAGCGGCCGCGGATAGTGCGCAAGGATTTCCCAGCCGTGTGCCTCCCGTGGTCGGCGGGGATTGGCTGTGCCATGGAAATCCCAAGGCCCTGTTGCTGTTCTGTCTTGGTCAGAAGTGGAATGGGTAACCAGCACCGCGTGATGTCGGTGTCAATGTGACGATTTTCGAGCCTCTGCGTCTCCAGCATCCACGTGGGCGGCTTGCCTGCAGGGTTCACTTTGATCGCGCCACGAATGATGAGGTCGTATAGGTCCGGCTCGCTGAAGATGAGCATGTGCACCTCCTCGGTACGGCCGGTGAGTTGCTCCGTTCCTGGTGTGTAGGCTCTGTATCTGCCGTTGTCGACTTCCCTTGTCTCCTGCTCTCGTTCTTGTTGCTGGCCCAGCGATACGCTGTAGTCTGCGGTAACGGCTGGTGGTTGCTGACGTTCTTGCCGTCGCCCATGACCCTCCCGCGGCGACAGACTGCGATTCGAAGCGTCCTGCCCCTGGCTGTCGTGCGTCGGAGAAGGCTGAGGGCGGGGGCCGTGGAGACGACGGCGGGCGGCAAGGGAAGGAGAGCCAACGTCTTCGGGTGACCATACTGGATTTAGTTCGGGGTGTGCTTCACGGAGAGGGGAGGCGACTCGGGGCGCTGTCGACTGCCGCCGAGCTGGTAAGATGACAGTATTTGCAGGGTGGCCTTGGGGCTGGAGTCTTGGACTCTGGTGCAAGCGTTGGGGCGAGGCGCGAGGTTCCGGGACGGTAGGCTGTGGTGTTAGAGTCTCGCTAGCTGATCGCTGCGGTGGTAGTAATTGCGGAATGTCTGGGGGCTGAACGCTGTTGTTTCTGTGTGGATGATGACCGAGTGCAGGTGGTGAGGTGGTGCTCGCTACCATTCCTGGGCGATTTGATTGTGCAGGTGGAAGCAATATTCGGAAGCCCGGACCTCCTCCCCTGTTCGGCGACGGGCGTGGAGAGGGGTGTTCCTCGATGGGAAAGAAAAGACTCTGCTGGGTCTCACTCCTTCTTCTTGTTTGAGCAATGTTTAGAGGGTTCACTATTGCCGAACGCTGGCTCATGACCCGGGGAATTCTGTCCCCGGTATTACTCCTGGTTGGGACCTGATTCTGTGGTGGATTTTGTCCGGTTTGCGGTCGTCCGCCGGCTTCTGCATCTTGAATTGGGGATCGCATCTAGTAGATGTCAGCCTAGCCGAGTGCGAAACGAGAGGAAACATATTGAGAGTCATAGCTCACTCCAGAACCAACCCTCATTGCCTCGAAATTCGTCGCCGGCACAGGCGACTTGATCCCGCCCATACAATTCGCACAAGCCAAGGGGTCTCCCAGCTTCACAGGCCTCGCCAGCACCAAGCTCCCCGTCTCCGACGAGTTCCTGTCCCTTCTCCTCTTCTTCATGTCGCGCTCGTCTTTCTTCGCCCACGTACAATAAAGCGCGAGATGACAGATCGCAAAACACCCGATCAGTATGCCCGCGGTGACGGAGAACCCTACGAGCGCGGAACTGGTGAGCTTGCCACCCGTGATCAGGAGGGCGCTGCCGAGGACGACGAGGAAGGCGACGAAGGCAAAGGGAATGAAGATGTGGGCGGTGTCGCGCACGAGTCTGCGGGGCCATGCTGGGTCGGGGCGTTTCATTTCGTGGAGGGTCGGGTGAGGAGAGGATTGAGGGGATCGTGTTCAGAGACATTGGGGATTAATCAGTGGACCGACCTGCGGTTGGTAGGGGATCCCTTGGGCATCGGGACTGAGGAGAATGGCTGTCTTGGATACATTTCACAAATCAAACTGCAGCGTTGCCTGGAAGTCAGCTTTTTGGGTGTGTGTCAGTGTTGTTGGAAGTTGCAGAGAGCGAGGCAGGTGAGTTTTCAAGGTCTCAACCGCACAAAGCCAAGGTGAGACTTCCCTGATGGTGAAAACAAGAGCAATTCCAAGAGCAATCTCGAGAACAAGAAGATGGCATGTGATTTGAAACCTAGTCAATGGAACAATGGAGTTGATCGTACTTCAATACTTCTCATCTCAGCTCAGAGGATAAAGACCTTGTGTCGTTATATGTACCTTTCATGAGGCAGCCATCTAGCCTCCAACTCATGGACCTCATCTTCGCCTAAAGAGCTCCGCGGATATGGTCTGTGAATCCCACTCCGCCGTCCAGGCAATTGGCCCCAGTGGCTCAAAGAAACTGGAGTCGCAGGTAGCTCGGCCGGTGTCCGGTTGACAACAGAGGGTACCCAGCTGAGGAATGATTTTCGTTTCGGCTTCGGCGTCTTCGGACTTCGACCCGTATTTTTGCGGGGAAGAGGTGGTGGTGTGCCTGATACTGGTGGAGGTCGACCAGTCTGATGCATTTTTGGTATTGCTGACATGGGAAGCTGCCCTGTCATGTGCATTCTTCGCCTCTTTCTCACCCACGCACACACCAGTATACCAATAATTCCTGCAATTCCAGCCACTGCCGATCCTGTGGCGATGCCAATGGTTCTTCCTCTGGTGCTCGGTGACGAGCTTTCACTAACCGCGTCCGAAGCTGCCGTTGGTGAAGGTCCGGATACGGCAGATACAGACGTCGAAGATCCGGGCGTGTTGTCCGTGACCAAGCCGCTGTCGCCTGTGGCAGACGGTGTAGCGGCCGTCTCTGTCGACGAGGTCGAAGTAGCAGTGGCCAGTCCGTCGGTGTTGTCTGCGTCCATGACGCAGAGTGCTGCTCTGCTGCAAGAGTAACCAAAGGGGCAGCATTGTGAGCCGCAAGCTGCGAGTTGCCCGGTCAGATCTGTAGTGTGAATCGGGGATAGAGGGGTTGCCGATGCGTCGTAGTTGGCAATGTTGCATGAGACGGGCTCGATGCTGGAGCAATCTTCGCCGTTGGGGCAGCACAGAACAGTTGTGCTATCAGCGAGGGATACACAAGAGGTGCTGGAGGGACAGCAGAAGTTGCTGGGGAACTCATTGCCACATTGATTGTAGTCGGCGGGGCAGCTGGCGGAGGACCGGCGAGGATGTGCAAGAAGCTGTGAGCCTCGGCGGAGACTTAGTGCTCGTGGAACGGATCCCCCAGAGACAGCATAGGAAGCGATGTCGTCGAGGCTGGCATGTCGTATCTCTGTTGCTGCCAACGAAAATGGAGCATTCGCGCTGATGAGTGTAAAAAGACCAAGAAAAAAGTCGATTGAATGCATCGAGGCTACATCGTTTAGGGCGCAGCAGATGTGGGACGTCGGTTGATTAAGGGTCACCAGTGACGAACAAAAACACCGATCAAAATGAGATGAAAGCAGAAGTAGACAGAGATGTGCAGATCAGAACAGAAAAAGAAACAAAACACAAGTGAGTAGAACGAAACAGGACCCAGCTGAGAGGTAGCTAGGTCTCCGAGAGGGGTCTGGGGGCTGTGGGCTGTAAGGGCGGCCCACACTTCATGGCGTTGTGAAAATGTGATAATGCTCGCAGGTCAGGGTCCAGACCACGTCTTTCTCGAGGGTATGGTCACGGCCACGGCCGCTTCTTCGGGCCTACTTGTCCCCGTCCACTTGGTAAGAGGCATATTCTTGCGCTGCCCGCTTGAAATGCTTGAGCTGGCTGTTGGAGCCTGGCCTTGGGTGCGACCAACACCCACCCGCCAGTCCACGTCTCCTCATTGTAAGAGGATTGGTAGCCAAGAACACTCACTCTCTCCCCGGTGCCTGGAAGGATTCCAACGACACGAAGGGTCTCTTTAGATTCTGGTAACCAGATACGGCATCTGGAATCTAGTAGCATGGAGGTGTGAGGTCTACAGGTCGCTTGAACTCTGCGGGGTGGCGCTTGCAGGCGCATTAAAGTGGACCCAGATCGCGCTTATTCGCAGCGCCAAGGATATCAAGCGCCTTCCTTCTGCCGGGGGCCCGAAAGGGTCCCCCGGCCCCACTATTGGTTCTAATTTGGGATATCGATACCTAGGTAGCCTTTGGGGCCGCCAACTTTGCCACCTTTTGCGATTGACCGACCAGTTTCAAGCCCGGGCCGGTGATATTGGGGCGCGGCATATAGGAGCCATCAATTCTCTCCGAGATGCCTTGCAAGATGACAGTCTGAGGTCGTTAGACGTTTACTCAATTAGGTACCCCACCTTTAGGTAGGTATGTTTGCGCGTCAGGAGCAGGGATTGAAGCTCGTGTTGCAGCTGTCTCGGTGCCCAGACATGTTGATCTGCGCTTGTCCAGGGATTTTAGTAAGAGACAAGGAGAGAGACAGGAGAGATCATCTGTGCCCTGAGATTCATCAGGGACCACGAATGCCGCATCGCTAGGATCAAGCCCGCGGGATCGAGACCCTGACTTGTCAAGCTTGGAAAGATCCAGGTTTCAACGACGACGACATCGCTTAGATGGCCAACCTTCTTGTCTCCTTGATCTGTCCATTGTACACATTGCAAACTCTCATATCTTGTGTACGCGAATTGTTCAAGTGGACATATTGAGTGGAATCAATGCCGATATCTACCTAGGTAGGTATAGAGTGTAGGGCCACGCCCCCTCTACCATGTCATACACACTCGCTCTCGCTCCCGTATCCGCCAAGGACTAGATGCTCTTTGGCTATCAAAACGCGCACGCGATTCACGGAGCGTACGATTGATACTAAAGCATCTTCAAATCAGCCTCGAGTTTAAACGAAAATCAGGCAAAACAAAATGATTTCGTGTCCGTTTCCCGTTTCCAAGGTTCCGTGTCCGGATGGCTCGGATTCATATATCACAAGGCTGACTGCAACTTTGGGTCCATACCACAAGACCATTGAAAATGCCACTCCCTCTGTCGACTCTAAGCGACTCTTAATTAATGTACCCTGGTACTTGATCTGATCCCACCCTGAAGCCTACGTCTAGAGATCCCATCATCATGCGAGGCTTTAAATTCGACGAGTTCGACGCGCAATGTGCCGAGCTCGACGCCGACCAACTCCAGCTAAAATGGCAACACTACACCCGCGCCCTCTCCGCCGCCTCCAGCAGCACCGCCGTGGCAACCCTCGCCGCCGGCCCGACCGGAGGCATCTCCATGATCGGCGCCATCATCGCAGGCCCACTGATTCACAACGCCCGCCGGAAGCGCCAGATCATCGAGAAGCACATGAACATGCTGGGCGGCGAGCTGGAGACCCGCAAGAAGGATATCGTCGGGCCGGCGTTGATCAGTGGCTTGTTTGGGGGCGCAACGGCTGGCATTGGTCTTGGTGCGGAGAGTCTTGCTGTGGACAAGGCTACTAAGATCATCGGGCATGTCATTGGGGATGGGATTATGACGAAGGTGGAGGAGAAGCATGCCGCGAGGACACATGCGAAAGAGGTTAGGGAGTATATGGAGGGACAGCTCGTACAAGTCAAGACCGAACCTGCTATCGTGTCCGCGGTGACACTTAGCAAGAAGAGTGACTTTGGCGAGGCGGCTCTGAGGAACATCAACAGTATGCCTGGGTCCATGAGCACCACCGCGAACGGACTGCTCGCCTCAGCGAGCCGGATCAAGGCACAGAACTACCCCCTGCTCAAGGAGTACTTGTCCACATTTGCGAGCCAGTCTAAGAGCTTCATGTCCCGGGGTCGCTCGGCCGCTGGTCAAAAGAGTTCCGAAACTTCTACTTTGAGTACCTCCTCCGCTCCTCCAGACTCAACATTTGTCGACTCCGGCCTACCTGTCACCCACGCTGTGGAGCTCGAAGGCGGTTCGATCCACAGTTCCCCGATTGTTTCACCACTCGAGTCAACATACTCGGTCTACGGGCATGAGCTGGAGTCCGTTCAAGTGTCGCCGTGTGAAACGGAGTTCTCGGAGCTCGAGGGAGACTATGTCTTTGACAACCTGCTCACAGTGGTGGACGAGACGACACTAGCGGAGATTGAGGACGAGCTGGAGCGGGCTGTCGAAGAGATGGACGTGACGCCGGTGGAGACCCTCTCCGATACCACGACCAACAAGCGAATGAGCAGGACATTCCACGAACCAACCGATCTCGACCAGATTGTGAGGCGGCAAAGCACTCGGTACAGCAAGCGTATAAGTGTCCGGTATGACCAAACATTTTCAGACGCCGTGCAGCACTCTCTTGAACAGAGGTCGATGTCCTCAACGCCAGCAAGCATGTATGCCTCAGACAGCAACGTCCCGAACCCAGCCTCGTCCATCCGGAGACGACCAGTTGCAAGACCCGCTCGTCAAGATACGCTCAACGAAATGGACGAGATCCCGTCTCCTACAGACACAATCCTCCCAACTTACTCAGCGACCGACCCCAGCACCGCCTCCACACTCTCCTTCACCAAACGCCCCGCCAGCCCACGGCCATACGTAGCAGGCATGGACGAGAAAGAAGTCGTCGACGACAGCTACAACCCCTTCTCGGCATCAGCGTCAGCATCACGATCCACCACTCATCAAGGCCTGGCGTCTCAATCCTCACAGTGGGTAAACGAGAAGCAAACCGTCAAAACAGATCCCTCCTTCGAAGTCCGCCACCCCTCACTCACCCAAGACGACTTCACGCTCCCGCCGAGCTACTACGACCCCACGGAGAAGGAATTTGTCGAGACGGAGAAAGAAGTCTCCTCCACCACCGGACCATCGCACCTCCGTGGCGGCTTTGGCCGCGATCCAGCTGCCGCCCGCGGTCTCGCCCGCACAACCACCGACTCCTCCTTCGCGATCTCCAGCTCCTCCCGCCGTCTGATCACGTCCGATCCTTCAGACTCCTCGCTCATCATCAGCCCGGCCGCGACGCTCAACGACCCGGAGCTGTGCCAGAAACAGACGCTCGAGGACGACGACCCCGCGTGCGCGGCGCTGCCGTCGCGGTCGTACACCGGCACGCAGAGTCTCGTGCCATCAACGGCCTCGTCGATGCGGAGCCAGGCGGCGAGTGCGCACAAGGGGATGAAGAAGGTTGGGTATTTGGGGCTGGAGCCGGCGGCGAAGTTGGCGATTGGGGGGAGTCTGTTGTTGATGGGGGTAAGGCCGAGTGTCCAGCGCAAGTGGTTGGATAATGCTAAGGGGAAGATGGGGATGGCGGAGTAAGCAAGGGGGAGAGGCACAAGGTCGGATTGAGGGTGGGCAATTGGGGGCAACGATGTTGGTGATGCCTTCCTGATTAGGGCATTGAGGCGACTGGGTTGTGCACTAGAGCTTTGATGGCAACTCACCTCTCCAGTATTGTCTCAATGTTGATCGTTTGCAATATTGGAACAATTGCCCCGGTCCTTGAATGTCGTGACAAAGGTCAGGCTTGTGAGTCGTGGCCTTCAGTATATCAGCAAGCTGCTACATGAACTCATGTCGAGCCCCATCTGCAATATGGTGTAGTGGCTACGACGACACGCTCTATGACTTGTAAGTTCCACAGCTCCAGTGTTCAACTCAATCTCCTGCCCCTTTTCGTCCCATCTTTCTCCCCGCCCTCCCACAAAGTACATGCTAACCACCGACAAACAGTTGAGAAAAAAAGAAAAAAAGAAAAAAAGAAAAAAATTGCAGCCTTACAGGTACACAATTTCACCAAGCACACAATCACCGACGATATTTCGGCTGCCCGGTTTACATCGAAGGACTGTATCTCCGAGACCGAGTCGGGGACCCCTTCCTCCACCACATGACGCCTTCTTCAACTCACAACACCTCAGGCACAGTCCGTAGCATCTTCGAGCCATGGGTTCGCCTAATGTGGATAGATGACTTTCGGAACCATTACCCGCTCCACTCAGACTAAGGGTCCGCCACAGAGGGACCAGGATTTCATGATCCACTCGTTGGGCTCGCAAATTTGTCCAGCACTGGGACAAGTACCGCCAACCAGCACGTCTTCTACTTCCGAGACGGCGTCTCTGAGGGAGAGTTCCAGAGGGTTGCTACCGACGCCGGCGGCTACACCTTCGTGAAGGTGTACAAGAACCACGGTGGCAAGGTGAACAACCCCAAGCCGCCAATCACTAGAGTCAAGAGCACCTCCAGGGCGGCAGCTCTGCGGTTCGCGCAGTCCATAGCCCGCCACCGGGCTCATCAGGCACCTGCAGATGGTTCGCACAAACCAATCGGCGGACGACCTGAAGAATGCCTACGAGCAGGTGGGCATGCAGTTCAAGGCCTCCCAAGGAGCAGATCACCTACGAGCGTCTGAAGAATTGCGGCCCTGGCGGTCGTGAGGCCGCCGGAGGGGCACACCGCTCGGCCCGTGCACTACCATGGAGGGCGAGAAAGAAGGACGATAGCAGAGAGCTGGTGAGGGCTCTGTTCAGGAATGAGAGCCGAACGGGAGGGCGACTGAGTGGGAGGAGGCGAAGAAGAAGTACACGGTACTGTGAAGCTGAGGAGATGGGGGGAAAAGGGACCAAAGAGACCAACAAAATAGACCAAAAAAGAAAAAAGAAAAAAACGGAGAAGGAACACTTTTTTTCAGCTTCATCAATTCTCTCGCAATACAATCTCGCGATGTTCTCGTACCTATGTAGCCTCACTTACAGCCTTCTCGATCAACGCCCGCGCCCGATCACTATGCTTCATCTGCACAGCCATCTCCTGACCCCTCGGACTCATCTTCACCCACGTCTTCCGCAGAATCCGCAGAATCTTCTCCTCGTCATGGTCTGGCTTCTTCTCAAACTCATCAAACTGGTCGTCCAAAAACACGAGACACGCCACGTCCTCCAGCACCTGCGTCTCCTCGTCGCTCGCAAGATCCTGCTTGCTGATGAGCGCCGCCACGCGGTCGCACTCCTCCGCCGGCAGGGGCTCGCCGTCCATTGACGCCGAGGAGGACAGCAGCTCCTTCACCCAGGCCGCGGCCTGGGTTTTCTGTTTGGCGCGCCAGGTGAGATAGCCGGGGCGGGTCATGGGGTAGCTGTCGCGAGGCATTTCCCAGCTATTGTATTGCTACCGTATCAGCGACGCGATTGTGCTGTGGCGATGGATGCCTTCGCTCATTGTTCGCATTGGAGAAAAACACTCATTTACCGTCTGAAATGCTGCGCTCTGCACGCGATTTGGAGCGTTGGGGAGGCATCGGGGCACCTCTCCGCGAGCCAGCGCGTCATTTTCTGGGCGTAGTGCAGCTCGTACGGGACGTCGCCTGGGCCGTCCGCCTCGGGGATCTTGTTTGGGTCTCGGGCGTGGGCTTCATCGATCAAGCTGATGGCCTTGACATACTTTGGTTGGAGGGGAAGGAGTTTCTGCGAATCCATGGTGATGTTATCTACTGGGTGCCTTTGTTGTCAAGGTTGATTTGACAACGGTCGTTGAGCACGGTAGAAGGGATGTCGTCAAAAATATAGTATGACTAAGCAAGTCGATGACATACTATTGGTCGAGGTGATAGCATGATGTACCAAGGTACTTAGGCACTTGTACAGCGGGTAGCCAGAGCTTCAGCCTTCAGAATGTCCGCATCATCGCTTGTTGGATGTGTTGGTGAGAGACCTGGAATTGAATTCAAATGTCAAATGATGGAAATCCACGCAGCCTCTAACTTGATAACTCCGAGACTGAAAGTTTGAGATTGAAATAGACTCAACCCAGAAGGACAGCACACAGGGAGAAGCAATAACTCAAAAGCCCTTCCATCTAGTAATGGAAATTGAAATTATCAGAGAAGATATAAGTGTTGTTCTGCCAGCACACCTATGAGGGAGGTTCTTCAGAATGGCAAATACAGCCTGGCCCAAACATGATTCCCAGGCCATTGTGTAGGTCATCTTGGTATGAATGCGAGTCTCCAGAATAAGAAGTTGTACCATTCAAATAGAAGAAGTCTTCCAGAGGCAATACCTACTTAGGTGACATATATTGATAAGTATGGTAAGCTGTTATGTCCAGGATCACGGGGCTGAGAGCTGGGACTCGCATGACCAACCTCGTTGCCCACCACAACCTCTCTGTGTGAAGGCCCCACAGACGAGATTCAGAAGACCACAACAGCACAACAACCACCTGATCTTCCATTCAACTTGCAAGCACAGCAACTCAATCTCTTGCATTTGGAATTGACTTGTCTTAGAAACTTATCTCTCCCATTCCTTTCAGGATCAAAGCACAGGTTGAATCTCAAAATTGCCTCTCAGCAATCTCTCAACAGGTCAGGCATCATTCCAGCTCTCCCTGCCTTTTCCATGACTCTGAAAGGAGATTTACAAGGCAGGCGTTCCAGACTAAACGACTTCTTTCCCCAGTTTTGTCAATCTCTCCCACTGGGGCCCTACCTTCCCACCAATTCATCACAACCTCAGCACTCTAACGACAACCACCCAAAATGGCGCACCGCGAGGACTACATCCGAGACAAACGGGGACGCCGCGTTCCGATCAAGGACTGCCGCGTGGAGGCCCTGAACCTCTTCCTCCCGGGCAAGGCTCCCATCATGGTGCCCAAGCGCAGCGCCTGGAGCACTCCCGCCCAGCAAGCCAAGGACATCGACACCAAGCGCGGCAGCAGCAGCAGCAAGAAGAACTTCCAGGTCCAAGTCGAGAATTACGAGGCCGACTCTTCCTCCTCGGACGATGACGACGATGATGACGACGACGTGAAGCCACTCATCAAGAAAAAGTCCAAGGTCCCTCCCAAGATGCCATCCAAGCCCAGCAAGACCGACAAAATCGGCAAGTGCATGAAGAGCACTGTCGTCAAGGACCAGCTCAGTGAGGCCAAGCACGCCCGTCGGGCCGAGAGACACCAGCAGGTGGCGGAGCGAGAGCGCAGGGAAGCCGCGGAGGAGCGTGAGAAGCTGCAGCGGCGCATTGATAAGCAGAGCGCGTACATTGCTAAGCTGAAGGCGAAGTATGTGGACCGTAACAGTACGCCTACTCCTGCTCTTGTCGAGAAAAAGAAGAAGGCGGCAAAGGCCGAGAAGAAGATCAAGGAGGTGAAGGCTGAGAAGAAGAGCAAGAAGAAAGACGACAAGCCCGAGAAGAAGGTCACCTTCAAGGACGACAACTCGCCCGTCAAGTCCGCCAAGGCCACCAAGCCCACCAAATTGAGCAGGGCCGAGTTCATAAAGAAAGCTCTCGCTCTAGCCGACGAATCCACCGACGACGAAGGCGGCACGACCGACGGCAGCACCGCCGTGAGCGAGATGCTGGAGAAGATGAAGATCCGCGCCGGCGCCGAGACCGACCCGCCATGGAACGACTCCGACAACTCTAGGCTCGTGGCGCTCAAGGACGACGGCGAAACCTGGAACAACATCGCGGCGGCCTTGAGCCGCAGGTCGGGCAGCGAGTGCAAGCGCCAGTACAAGCACCTCAAGGACACCAAGTGGGAGGCCCCCGGTGCGAACGAGCTGACGGATGCGGAGAAGACGGGCGAGGAGACTACGGATGCGGAGGCCACCACTGCCGCCGAAACCACCGATGCAGAGGCCACAGGTGCCGAAGAGACCACCGATGCAGAGGCCACTGGCGCTGAAGAGACGACCGATGCCGAAGCGACTGGCGCAGAGGAAACCACGGATGCAGAGGCGACTGCGGCCGAAGAGACCACTGAGGCCGAAGCCACAGGCGCTGAGGAGACAACCGACGCCGAAGCGCCCGCCCCTGCCGCACCCGCGCCCACCACCGCCATGGAGTGGAATGCCGAAACCGACAACCAGCTGTGGAAGCTGAAGCACGAGGAGAACAAGAGCTGGGCCGAGATCCACGCCATCATGGGTGGCAGCAAGGCCGGCATCCAGAAGCACTTCAAGACCCTCGTCGCCAACGACTTCCAGCCCTCTGCCTCCGCCGGCGACGACGACGACGACGACGACGACACCGCTGCCCCTACTGCGCCTGATCCTCCAGCCGCCAAGGAGGAGGCCTACGTCGCCGAGCACAAGCGCGCCGCGGGCACCCCCAAAGCCCGCAGCAGCCCTCTTCTCCTCTCCCCCGTCCCCAGACCGGGCTACCTCGGCGCCGGCAAGTCCGCGTACATCGAGGCGTACTCGCGCAGCCTGCTCGCCGCGGTGGCGGCGGGCCGCGCGCGGCTGCCGAAGCCGGACGAGGTTTTTGACGAAGAGGATTGCATGCTGCTGGCACTGGCGGAGAGCCGCTGGAAGAGGAACCGGCTGCTGGAGATCCAGGCGGACTTTGCGAATGTGACGGGCCGTTTGGTGCCGCTGGAGATTTTGAGGTGGAAGTTTGAGGGGCGTGACAGGGAGGCAGAGGAGGAGGAGGAGGAGTGATTGTCGGGGTTTGGGGTGGGCCCATGTGAGCTGATTTGGGGTGGGGATAGGGACATGGATGGTAGTGGCTTGCTTTCCATTCTTCCATGCCATTAGTGTCAGTGCCGGCGCCTATCCGGACTGCTCAACGCCTCGCCCTTTCGCCAGAGAGCTGTGATCGCTTGTCCCTTGGATCATTAGTCCAAGAACGACGACGGCAACATTCGGCTATCGGCAAAAGGTGTGGACTGTGATATTGCAACACGCCTAACATGCTCCGTCTAAGACACACACACACAGTACTCTCTCCCTCTCTCTACAGAGTATTGAAATAGCGAACACTATGAAGGGTTTCTGCTAAGACCACTCCTACTTGTTATGTTGCTTGGCCCTAGGCGCCCAACCCGAGGGAGAGGGAAGACAAAACAGAGAAAGGATAATATGGAGAGGAAGAACGAAAAAAAAAAAAAAAACCAGCAGTGAGGGAGGAGGTATCATTCGACCAAAGCTGTCTGTGGGGTGGGCAGCGCTGTCGTACAAAGAAGACAAAAACAGAGTCGGTCTCTCACTCCGGAGTCCAACTACCACGCACTATTGGCACTGCGCCAAAGAGCGCGATAGAAGATGTTCGATTTGTCCTGGAATCCATACTTTCGCAGACCAAGTCGTCGTGAAAACGGCGGCCGGAGATCTCCTTCTCCAGGTCTGGTCTCGCAACCTTTCGCGATAGCCATCAATCCAAGACAGCCAGCCGTAGGCAATGAGGAAAGATGGACAAGATAGATAGACATACCCAGTGTGCAGGTGCGAGATCATGGCACGTACCTAATCAGGCGCAGCCATTCGCCGATCTCCTCAACTCGTTCCAACCGCACACTCAGATGTGTGGCACTACTTGCTAGCTAACACTCAACCCACCATTGAAGACACGTAAGACGGAAGAAGGGGTGCAAGAGAAGAAAGTGATTTTGAACATTGCTGTAGAATCGGTAGTATGATCACCACCATGTCGAGAACACCGAGAACACCCCGAGCCCATACCAGAGCAGGTAGGAGTAGTGCACCCCTCACTTTGAGGTGTACAGTAAACAAACATGAGGCTCCCTCCGACCGACCCCCTGTATGACGCCCCAGAAATGCTACTACTCATCGTACAATCCAGCCACCAAGAAAGATAGTATACAAAGAAAGATGAAGTAAAACAAGGCGGGGTATATGGAACAGAAACGCGAACCCCCTCAAGGAGAAGACAACGCCTATATATGGTAGGAGAAAAAGAAGAGGACGGAGCCAACTCAACAGCCTCATCGTCTCTCGCCAGGCATCCGCAAAGTAGCACTGTTAGCTCTCGTCCTTGATGTCGGGCCCCTCCGCCTCCGACTCGCCATAAGCGACGCATCTGCCTGCAAACTCTCCTCTTCGGCGGTGCCATACCATTCATGGCCAACCGTGATGATTTTGATGACATTCCCAAAGCCGACCGCCACACTGCCATGCCCGACCTTGACCATCGGCCCCAGCTCCGAGATGATCAGCATCCCGTCGCTGTCGTCGTCGAACAACTTCGTCTCGACACTGGCGTCCTGCTCGAGGCTTGTCATCACCCACGTCTCCCAAGCTTGCTTGCCGTAGCCGTTGCTAGGAGACGAGTGTTGTTGCTTTCCGGTTCTTGTTGGGATGCGGTGCCGCAGACCGGATTGCGCAAAGGTGGGGAGACGGTTACGGATCGGGCTTCCCCGGGGAGCGTCCTGCACGCGGCGCACGCCGACGATGGAGCCGTTGCGGATGGGCATCCAAGAGCCTGGGTCGTTCATCCGCCGGGTGATCTGGCGGGTCTCGTTCCAGGAACAGCTCGAGCGCCCTGGTGGGCCGTGCGCGTTGGAGAAGCAGATGTTGTCGAAGCTGTCGTCCGGGAGGTAGGTTTGCAGCACGCATTCGCCCGTTTCCTCGCTGTTATAGGCGAGGGTGAGAGAAGACACCGTGCCTCGGCCTCCAGGGGCGAGTCTTCGACCGCTGTAGACGAACTTGAGGGAGCGCGGTTGCATCGGCTCGGTCATGAACGTGTGCATGATTTGGGAGGAGTGGAGGTCGACTAGGTCGACGCTTTGGGGCCGGACAACCATGTAGGCTGAGAAGGCGGGGATGGAGAGGAGGGTGTGCGGTTGTTTGTCGTTCTTTGTTGCGAGTTCTACTTCGGAGGACACCCAGTTTCCGCCGCAAAAGGAGACATGGTGTATGCAGGCTTGTCGTGATAGTGTCACTAGTGACAGACGCGGTTCTGGCTCGAGAGCTGTGGCTAGATGGCGACAGGAGCGTTAGCTGGACTATCATACATGACAGAAAAGGTGCGAATTTACGGACCTTTCTCGGCAATGGGCACGACACAGTTGAGAGGGCTCTTGCAGATGAAGTGGTCAGTAGCCTCATGTGCATCAGGCCAAACCTCGGACAAAGTGCCGTTGCGTCTCACAATCACCACCGACCGCAGCTCATCCCGTTTGGACGCGAAGAAAAAGGCTTCGGGCTTCTGTCCATTCAGGTCCACAGCGACGGAGGCGGTCCATTGCTTCTCCGGTATGCTCCAGAACAGCACCTGGTATGTGGTTAGAATCGCCAGCCAAGTCGAATCCTCGTCCACGGCCAGGGCCAGCATCGGGAAGGGGTCGTCCATGGGTGGCCTGGGCCTGGTCAACACATCACTATTGAACTCGGACCGGAATTGCCAGATCCTGATCTTCCGATCGAGCCCGACCGAGATGATCTGACCGTCGGGAGCCACCTGTATCTTGGCAATGTCGAGTTCATGGCCATGCTCTAGGCTTTTGATCGATATGAGATCATCTTCTTCGTCGTCATCCTCCCCTCTCGCCTGTGCCATTTCGTCCCAGAGCAATACGTTCATGAGTAGCCGCACACAAGCCACGGCAAAGAGCACCGTCATGAAGAAAGGTCCTAGTTGGTGGTGGGCGAAATCATAGGCAACATCTGGAAACCAGCGCTTTACCCCTGGCGGATTGCGATCTGATCCTTTGAGCACAAAGATGATCGGGTCGTACACCCGTGCGACGTAGCTGTGCGCCCAGGGCTTGATCACATTTATCACCTCCTTGGCTGTTTCGTGGTCCTGCAGTCGCAACCACGACTTTGGACTTCGCGCTTGATGCAACCCAGCATAGGGCGTATTTGGTGATGCGATCGCGTCTCCGGTCTTCCACAGGAACCGCAAGAGCCGAAGCGGACTCCCATTTGTGTTTCCGCTGTCGGAAAAATGCCACTGTGCCATGATGACAAATCCGAGCATAACGAATGTGCCCGCTAATCGAGTGGACAAGGCAATTCTGCCTTGGAGAATCGCATCCATCAGTGACTGCCGGGGGATGTTGTCTGGTGACGGGCGGTTATTTCTGATGGCTGCTTTTTCTAGCGCGTCGTTGAGCTCTGTCCTACGCACATCGACGCTCAGAACAGAGAGGAAAAAGGTAGATAGGTAGAAGAAGTCGAATATGATGGCGATAGCTGCGAACGTGCAGAACGCTGATACGCCGGACACAACGACTGTAGACAGGCCCCAGAGAATGAGTAAATTTTGGGCCACACTGGCCAGGGCGATGTGGCCTGTCTCTCCGAAAGCACTGCCAATTCGGCTGCTGGTGCTGTGGTCCGCCGGGGTGAGAATCGCAGCATTGATAAGCCGAAACACATTCTCCAAGCTCATAGCCATAAGAACCAGAGGGTAAGATGCTCTTGGAATCCTGGAAAGGTCGATGCGGCAAAGAGCACACACGGTCAGACTCGAGACGATGGCCATAGCAATCTGCACCACCACCGTCACCATCAATCCGAGTCTTGACTTGACCGCCCTGATTTTGGATAAGCTCAGAAGAAAGTATCCAGCCGTGAGAACGTACGCGAGGGACAAGAAGATGGTGTCCTGCGTTGAGATGGGACGGAACTGGAATTCGTAAAGCTGAGACCCGGTCGATACCCCGTCTTTCGGAAAGACGTCCCATTTGTGAGCCATGCGAGCGGCAAAGTCTTGCGTCTTGCGCTCCCACTGCCTGCCAACTGGAGAGTCGCGGAGGTGAAGTAGTGTGATGACCAAGGTATCAGCAGCAACGAGCTGCCTGTCTTCGAAACTCTTGCCACTGAACACGGTCGAGTGTCTCAGAGTGACATTGACTGAAGTAGGTTGAGTCTTCTTCTCGTTGACAGTACTCAAGAAGTCCGCATCTCGCATGATCTGCTCTCCGTCACAGGCCCAATACTGAAGAGGAGAGTGAAAGAACCAGGACTGATTGGTAAGTCCGTTAATGACATGGAGTGAATCTCTCACGTCGCGTGAGAGGTCGCGTGAGAGGTCGACCCCGGGGTCCAACACACCCACATGACTGCCAGGTCGGCGCGGGGAAAAGTTCGTGGTCGGTCCTAAAATCTCATCCTGCAGCTCCAATGCCCCGAGAAGAACCTGGCGATCCAGAGCTTTCATGTAGCTTCCGTGGACCCAGACGGAGCGCATGATGACATCGGCCTCGTCCAGGGTCATGCCACCCAGCGGCTGGGCGTCGGTCCAGACATGGAGAGGCAGGTTCGGGGCTGCGATGGTGAAATCGGTGGTGTAAAGGAAGGGCAAGGGGTAGATGAGCGTGCTGGCAACAGCCACAGAGACCAGGAGGGTTGCGAGGACATGCCGGGCAGCATATTTCCCGTACCGGGTCAGAGCAGTCCGGAGAGGGTGGGTCGATGGAAGAACGGGAGCCTCGGTCGTCCTTGCCATGGTCCCTTCGTCAACACGTGATCGAGAGAGAGAATGACTGTTGCAAAGACAGCACAGGACAGGGGGGGGACTCACCCTCTGAACGGATACAAAAGATACCAAATCATCACCAGCGAAGCCGCCGACGATCCCGGAGACTACAGTATACAGTAGAAAAGATGGGAAGATCGTAGATGGGACGGATAGCTCATGCTTGGCACCCGCACGGTGGACAATGCCAAAGAGAGGCAAGATGAGCAACACGATTGACTCTGCTGCCAGGCCCTTTCAGCTGCATGCGGACCTCGGGATCCGACGAGGGGTGGCTACACTCCAAGCGCACCACGAGTTGCGAGGCCGGACAAGCCTTGTCGTCTGGGGAACACACGGCAGGTCAGAAAAGAGTTGTTGCCGTCTGCCTGGAGGTACTGATATGAATCTGGTGAGCACTTCGCGAGCAGAGTCGGTCTGGTCCGGGATTGGTGGTCGATTTCCGCCGCGCCGTGGAGGACGGAACCTTGGCTAAGTAGGTCGGACGCCTCGCTTGCACTGAGGCACCTGGGCGGAGCGGGAAAAAGTTTTGTTGGACCTGCAGGATGGTATGGTGCTGCACATAGGGTTTAATGGTAATGTGCCAAGATGCTGCATGTGTCTGGCGTACACAGTACCAAGGATCGCCTGCTCAACAATCCGATTGGCGATGATCCGAGGGCAGGAATGTGTTTGATAGCGGTGACTCTTGCAGGAAATAGGGATCGGGAATTCCAAGAGCCAAAATGGTGCAACACAAGCTATTCTAGGTATGATAGCTGGTGCATTGAACAGAGGCGCGGCAGCTCTAGTCCAAGCTTATCGTGCAACTCCAAGTGAACCAGACTGGGGCGAACACAAAGCGCCAAGGCGCAAAATAGTGACTCTGTGGTGGGAGGATAATCAGCTAGCGCCTCAAAGCACTGGACTCAACAGGGCCTGCGCCGCGATGCAAACCTGGAGGAGTAACAATTGCCGTTGCAGCACGGAGTACGGAGTTTGCAGTACGGAGTATCGTGGTTTGAGCTGCTGTTGAAAATAAGACTCTTCCAGGGTCCCGACATGTAGGAACAGATATTGGCCAAGGTGGCAATGGCTTCTTGGCATTGGCCTGGCAGCTGGACCCGATGCGGTGAAATCAAGCAGTCGATGGTGCAACAGCTGTCGTCTTGGAAATTCGTGGCTGTTGGCGGAATCTTGGGATGCAGGCAGTGGCGGTCCTGGCGGAGGTTCAGGAGCAGGGATTCCCAAGCCAGGCTCGAGGCCAAGGAAAAGTCTGATGGGCGGAGCACGGACGCTGGAGGACAATTTGCTGGTGGAAGACACAAGTGATAGAACAGTACAAAGTATAGTAGGATGATCAACGCATACCCATTAGTACTAATAAGAAGGGACTGTGTACACCACAATAACTCAATCGACAGCCACAGCACTCTGCAGTGAACTCATTAGAAAGGACGAGATTGGAGCCGCAGTCAGCATGGGGGGCGGAGACGGAGGACGGAGAGATGCGGGCTGGGAAGGGTCGCTTTGTTCGCCAGGCCCTCCGCCAAAGCTAGCGAGATCGTCCTAGGACCTAGCTCAGCTCAGGGTTTCCGGACGGAGTTGCCAGTCCAAGTCAAGACCTAGGTAGCACCAAGGACATGACTTTCGATCTTTCAAGTGCTGTGTGTCAAGTCCGGGTGCTCGACGAAAGCGGGACAGGAGACAAACAAGCAAAGAAACACCCGAGTAGATACGAAGCAGCGAACAAAAACCTTGGACCTTGCCCAAGCAGAGGTGGTTGATGCACACGTGGGCAGATTGAAGCATGATGCACGAGGGTATAATGCCTGAGATGAAAGAAAACATAACATGAGACGAGACCACGGTGGAACGGCAGGTGCTGTGTTGTGGCGGAAGAGGCTTGCTCTCTTTTGACATATGACATTTGACTCGTTCACTCGAACTGTCCACTTGGAAGACAACCAAACTGACGAAACTGGACACAGAGAGAGAATAGTAAGAAAAGAACGTCGACCGACACAACCTGACAACGACTGGAGATCTCGTGCTTCAAGTCTCATGATCAGATGCGGAGCAGCTGTCTTTGTATCTAGATTTCGGGAGGTTAGGTAGTCGGGCGTACCTGCCGGCGGTATCTCCTCTCGGACGATTTGCTGTGTTCCGGGCCGACAAACAAAAGACACAGCGACGTACGGGCCTCGGCAACAAAGCCTGGGAGTCGGACTCGGGTAGAGAAAAGAGAATTGGTCGCGAATACGACCGCAAGGCTGGACGAGAGGCGAACCTGGTGCTATTTATCATCCCACCCTCTCCCTATGAGCATCAGCTCCTTTTTCTACGCCGCTGAGACGGGCCGTCGGCATGACCCAAGGCCAATATGCCAGGTAAGCATCACGCCATACTGTCACACCCATCAGCCGATTTTGCCGTCATAAAGCCTGCACCAACCCGCTTGCCCGGGCTCTGCATGTGTTCGATTGGTCCCAGATGCCATCGCGCATAGACAAGTCGGGCTCAAACGAAAGAAGACCAAGGAGGAGGGACAAAAACAAAAGAAGGGGATGACCCATCGTAGCGCCTCAATCGAGGCAGCGCCCGCTCCTCTGACAAGGGGAATTCAACACGACCCGCCAGTGCGCCCAGGTCGACTTGGAAACCTCTCGGCAACTTTCAACGTGCGCGACAGCTCGTCACCGACCTCGTTTCTCGCCGCCGCCGGCTCAACTGAAAAGCTATGGCCGTGAAGTCAGAACTTCCTAAAAACCAGCACCTAGCAGATTGCCAGCACAATTGGTTAGACGCCACATTGTTTGCTACTTCACAAATAATCGGGCACCTTCATTTTGAGTTTCATACACGCGATTTGGATCTTGCCAATGTTACCCAGCATCGAACATAGAAAAAGCATATGAGAGATTATAGCGCATTTATAAGAACAAAGAAAAAAAAAAAAAAAAACCGGGGGTCCACCGGCCCGGCCCGTCTTGCGTTCGCGCCGCCGCTGCTGCGGGTCTTCCGTCGGCTTCAACTGACCAAACCTTAAAAGCTGCGACATCTTCCAACGACATCCCAATTTCACGGCTGTCCGTCCGCCACCCCTTGACCTTGCCTCTTGTTGAGCTGAACCTGTCTGGCCATGGAGGTCTGTGAAGACCCTGTGGCTGAGCTCCTCGAAAACTACCATGAGCTCAACGGCCCGGTCGCCGAGGAGCTGGATGCAGAGCCCAGCCCGCTCGAGTTCATGCGATCTGTTGCGCGAAACAGGCCTTTCGTGGTGAGGCGGGGCGCGAGCAACTGGACTGCCATCAAGACTTGGACGGCCAGCTACCTTAGGGACTTTCTCAAGAATCAGACGGTCAACGTTGCGGTGACTCCAAAAGGGTGGGTAGACTCTCGATCCCGTTGCGTCCCGATGAGAATTTCCCAGGTTCTCATCCACTCACTTTTCTTTCCTTCTTCATCTCTTTTGTCATAACACCGTATCTAACACTCATCTCTCCTCCCATCAGCAACGCCGATGCCCCAACACTCCACGAGAATGGCGAGCTCGTCTTTGCAAAGCCCTGGGAGGAGGACCAGTCGTTTCCCGAGTTCTTGGACTATGTAACGCGTCAAGAAATAGACACTTCCTTTCCTCCTGACTCTGAGGTCAGATATGCTCAAACTCGTTCGTGCGAGCCAACAGTCTTTTCGTTTATATTCAAAACACCTAATTGACTCCACGTGAAACAGAAAATGACAATCTCCGCCACGAGTACGTCTCCCTCTTCAGCCAAGTGCAGAAAGACATACCTTTCGCGCGCATTGCGCTGGAGAAGGAAGCCGACGCCATCAATATGTGGTGAGTCACGCAGAACGCCGGTGTCCGTCTGTCCGTCTGTCCGTCTGTCTGCTCCCGCTCTTCACCGGAGAAACCGAACGAGGGAGACAGAATCTCTCACCCGAAAAGGTTAACCTGACCTCTCAACACCCACCACAGGATCGGCAACTCCCGCTCCACAACTGCCCTCCACAAAGACAACTACGAGAACATATACGTGCAAATCCAAGGCCAGAAGCACTTTGTCCTGCTTCCGCCGCACTGCTACCCGTGCGTCAACGAGAAGCCTCTCCGGCCGGCGACGTACGCCCGCACCAAAATGGACGATGACACCTGCACACTCGAGCTGAAGATGGACGCCGCCGAGGCGGAAATGGTGCCCTTTGCCACGTGGGACCCGGATCGGCCGGCCGAGAACGCGGGCCCGCACGCGAAGCTGGTGGAGCCGGTGCGGGTGACGCTCGAGAAGGGGGATATGCTGTACTTGCCGGCTATGTGGTATGTGCAACCCGATTGCCTTGTGACTTCGAATCTGGCCAGGCAGTCTTTGCTGATGGTGCTTGTGATAGGTACCATAAGGTTTCTCAGTCTTGCTCAGAAGAGGGCATATGTGTGGCTGTCAACTACTGGTATGTGGAGAGCTCTAATTTCGGTTTTGTGATTGTGCTTTTGGGCTGATTGGTGATATAATAGGTATGACATGGAATTCAGTGGACCACTTTATCCATTGACACAATTTGTGAGGTCTTCTTGCCTGCAGAGAAGTCAAGGCCTAGACCAGCTATGAAGGTGATCTCTGGGGTGAGTTGCCAGAGGATCTGAGCGGAAGGATGGGTGACTTCTGAACTCACACTGTCATTCATTCATCTAATATTTAAAATCATGATGAAAGTGTGCTAAATTACTACATGTGAACGTGCAATGCTTTCGATTGTCTCACCACCAGAAGGTTCCGAAAGAAGCTGTGGGTCTTCAGATGGGGAGAGTACAGCACTGAGGAGCAGTCTGCCAGTGCCCTGCTTACAGTACCCTACATCTACATCTTCGTGTTCCCATGATATTATTGTCGTATTATCATGACGCTTCAAAATCATCCATTTATATGCCCACCTAGGTAGTCCTCTTATCATGTCCTTGAAACATTCCTTCTCTGTACAGAATTGAAGTTGTGGCTTTAGGGGACTTGTGGGGTTTAGTGGATACATGGACAGGGGTGTTAAGCTTAATCCCCCTCTCGGGGCCTGACCCCTGATTAAGTTGGCTTCTCGACCGCTTCTGAATGCTGACCTTCAACAAGTACATCTTGCATCCTCATTACTGCTTCTGATTCCACTTACCAGGCGCTCAAGGCTAAAATACCCATCTGCAACCACTCCATGAATCACCTGGTTGCTCAGCAGCAGCAGAAGCCGCCAAAATGTCCCGGTTCAGCAGGGCCCCAGGCCCTCAGAACAACAGCATCCTCCATACCCTCCGTGCCGCCGAGATGATTGATAGCAAGGCTGCTCTGCCAGCTGGTATGCCTTGTTTCCTTTCTGCGTATCCCTCTAATGCCTGTAGAAGGCTTCAGTTCTAGGATAATGTCTAACACTAGTTAACCCCCGCAGAAATCCTCGTCACAATTCTCGATTACCTCCCCATCCCCGACCTCCTCCGCTTCGCCCGCACGTCCTCCCGTATGCGTGAAATGGTCTACGATGACACCCGCTGGGTCGCCCGCCTGAAAGCCATGGGCCTCTGGAACGAAGCCGAAGCCCGCCGCCGCTTCGAGGAAACCCTGCGCCGGCGGAAAGAGGCCCTCGAGCGCGAGGCACGAGCTGCAGCCGCAGCCGCAGCCGCAGGCGCAGGCGGAGCAGCGCCGGGTGCAGGAGCCGTCCTGGTGCCCAACAACAATAACAACCGCATGAGCTCGACCGTCTTCTTCGACGCCGAAAAGGAGGAGGAGCGCAAGCGCCGCGCGAGCGCCGCGGTGCCACCCGCGCGCAGGACGAGCGTCATCGCGGATCTGAAGGACGGATTCGAGACGCTGAGCGTGGGAGGCGGCCAGCAGCAAGTGGCGGCGGTGGCGCGACCGACGCCCAAAGACCCGCTGAAGGACTCGGACGCGCTGCTGCAGGTGCTCAAGAACGCGCGGAGTGTGCGGGGCCATGCGCGGGAAGAGTACGGCAAGATCTACGGCGCGCTGGCGCCCTTCTACTTCGACCTGGTGCGGGCGAAGAGCCACGCCGATCCGGCGATTTTCAAGGTCTTCCGCGACCCGGAGAGCCAGGCGAAGATGCTGGCGAATCTACAGGTGTTCGGGCGCAGTGACTGGACGGCCGGGTGGGCGCAGCGCGAGGAGAAGCTGACGCGCATGACGAATATCTTTGAGAGTGCGGTGCTGCGGGAATTCGAGCAAGGATATGAAGTGTGGGATGTTGAGGGGAGGATGAAGCGGTATGCGTACGTGCTGGATACGCTGAATACGACGGCGGGTGAGGATTTGTTCGTGCAGAAGCACCCGCTTTTCTCTGATCGCGAAATTTTGGCCAATCCGTTGGATTGCCTTAATCAGGCATCATCCGACGCCATTACGCTGGAGCCGTCGCGGCAATTTTTCGAAATCCTGGGGGGGAAGCTCAATGAGCAGTCCGATATCATACACAAAGTCTTCCCGAAAGCCGGGAAGGTTTTCTGGGCATTTGTCGACAAAATCCGGGAAGACGTTGTGATGGACTATGCGACGTCGTTGTTTGACGAGGCGCGTGAGAGGAGTATAGAATCCTACCTTCGCGCGGTCTCGGGCATATTTGAACAGTGTCTGCAGTTTCTACGATCCTTGAAGGTGGACGGCTGCAGCAAGGAGGAAAATGAGGAGAAAGAGAAAGAGCAGGCATACAGGGTCGTGGAGCCCCATTTGGATCTTTACTTACAAGACGAGCTGGAATTCTTCCAGAATAAAGCAGGGGAGGAAGTGGCAGACTGGGAAAGGAAGCTATCCGAGCAGGATGCAACCCAGGAATCCTTTTACATGTCGAACATCACCCGGCAGGTTGAGAAGAAGGACTTCTTGACTTCTTTCAAGAAGGCTGTCATGATGCCCGTTACAGTCCTATCACCATTGCCAAGCCGTTCGACAAAGCCTGTGGCCGCCACAAACGGACTGGCAGCCCCTTCGTCACGCCCATCCACGCCTGGCGGCAGCGCTCAGGATAAGAAAACTACGCCATCTATGGAAAAGGCACCGACGGACGAGCTCGCCGCCAAAGCCGCGTTGATGGCCTCAAGGCTGGAAGGCATCAAGTCTCTTTTCAGCATCGAAGTCGCTCTCAAATTGGTCCATCTAGCAAGGACCAGCCTTGGCCGCGCCGCCGTCCTCATCAGCCTCGGTGGACAAGCAGGCGGCGAAGCGCGCGAACAGTGCGCCCAAATCTTCGTCAGCCTCCTCCGGATCCTGGGCAACCGCCACATCAAGCCCGGATTTGACAAAGCCGTTGACCACCTGTCGGTGTACAAAGCCCGCGAAGTCACAGACCACTCCGCACAGAGCGGCGTTGCCCCCCTCGTCCAGTTCATCGAGCTCGTCAACGTCGGCGACCTTATCAGCTCCATGATCGACGTGTTCTACGAGCAGCAGCTAGCTCAGCCCAAGATCGTAGACCGCAACGACTTCCTCGAACAGTCCGCCATGGCCAAAAAGAAGTTCGAGCAGATGCTCGACGAGAGCGTCGCAGCCGGACTCAACAAGGGCATCGACGTGCTCATGGACGAAGTCGAGTACATCTGTGCGACCACCCAGCTCCCCGCAGACTACAACCCCACAGGACCGGAGCCGGCCGGCGGCGCTAGCAGCAGCAGCAGCAGCAACCCATTCGGCGCGCCGGACAAGCGCGCCAGCGTAGCCAGCTTCGCCTCGTTCGGCTCGCAAAAACCGCCCGCGCACATGTCCGACCTCAGCCCGACCACCACCGCCCAGCGCGTCGTGGCGCTCGTGTCCTCGCACACAAGCATGCTCGTCGGCTCGACCGAGAAAACCATGCTCGAGGTGTTCAATGGCGAGGTGGGGCTGCGGCTGTTCACGGCCGTGTGCAAGCACCTCAAGCGGCAGCGCGTGTCGACCGAGGGTGCGACGAAGCTCATCGCCGACATGACGCTGTACTTTGAGTACGTGCAGACGCTCAAGAACGCGGACCTGCTAGCGTATTTCCGCGCGCTGCGCGAGCTGAGCCAGATTTACCTGATTGACGCGCGACATGCGAAGGATATGGCAACGATTATTGCGGATGGGGATCGGTTTGGGGGGGTTTTCCGCGCGGAGGAGGTGTATGAGTTTGCGGAGCGGAGGGCAGATTGGTACCAGGTGAAGAGGGATGTGGAGAGGGCCATGTATGGGCTGGAGTGTTGTGTGATGTGAGTGGGTTGGTGCGCGCTCATGTCGAAGTTGCATACGTTGACTTGGGAACTGCGGGTTGGAATGCGGTTGAGCAAGGCGTTTGGGGGACAAATAAAAGGACTACTTTCCAGTCAACAAATTTGCGGGGAAGTTTCAATTGCTTTGAAGCACTGAATGTCCTTCAGAGGCGTCACCGGATTTGCATGTTCCTCTGCCCTGAACACACAGCAGAAGGCGGACCAATAACAGGATATCGCTCGGCAATATCGCAAACGTGAACAGACGTCGGCGGTAACGGTCTTCAAAGTCCCATGACTTGCTCTTCAAAGTCTTGACCTCAAGGAAGTGTCTAATACGCCTGATATCATGCCCTTCCCATCCATCCTGCCCTCCGAACTCCTGTATCCATGACCACCAAAACGCCAACAGATGCCCCTTCTTGTAAATATCCATTCCCGGACCAAAGACAAGCTCTGAGTCGTCGCACATTCCGAACGGCGATAGAACCACTGCCATGTATGTCAAAACACCAAATCACCTGCCTCCAAAATCCAACTTCCGCGCAACCTTGCTCCCCCTGTCTTCCTCGACCTGCCCCGGCCTCTTCTTCAAATCCGCGCCCATCTTCTCCTCGCCCCCGCTCTTCTTCCGCGGCAGATCCTGCTTCCGCGTCGGCGGCGGGTGCGTGTGCCACCACGGGTGCTCGAGCATCTCTCGCGCCGTGATGCGCTTGCTCGGGTCCAGCGTCAGCGTGCGGCACAGCAAGTCCACGCCCTGCGGGCCGACCGTGCCGAACGGCCCCAGGAACGCCTCGCGCGGCTGCACGGGCGTGACCGTCTCGGGCTGCACGTAGCCATCGAGCTTGGTCACGCCCGGCCACACCTCCTCCGTCGGCGTGCCGATCTGCTTGCAGATCAGCTGGATCTGGTCGATCTCGGTGTTTCCGGGGAGGAACGGCACGCGCAGGATGACCTCGGCCATGACGGTGCCGACGCTCCACACGTCGACGGCGCCGCTGTAGTGCTTGGCGCCGTAGAGCAGCTCGGGCGGGCGGTACCAGCGCGTGATGACGTTGGAGGTCATGACGCCCCATGGGTCAGCGAACGAGCGCGCGAGACCGAAATCGGCGAGCTTGACCTCGCCGTCGGCGGCGATCAGCAGGTTGTTGGGCTTGATGTCGCGGTGCAGGATGGCGTTCTCGTGGCAGAACCACACGGCGCGCATGAGCATGCCCATCCAGGCTTTGATGTCGGACGTGCCGTAGCGGATGCCGTCATGATCGCGGATGAGCATCTCGAGGTCGCCGAGTGGCAGGTACTCGAGGACCAGGCAGACGTTTTGGTCCTTGGTCGAGAAGACGGAGAGGAGCGAGATGATGTTGGGGTGGGAGAGCTCTTGAAGGTGTTTGAGTTCGCGCACGGCGTCGGGCGCGAGGCCTTCGGTGTATTCTTTTTGTTTCTTAATCTTTTTGATGGCGACGAGCTGGGAGGGGTCGGCGCGCGCGTGGCCAAGGTTAACGATGGCGTAGGTTCCTTCACCGAGTTTCTTGCCTGGATATTGGATGTTAGCGGCGGCCCTGGTGGTGTGCATCGGAGGGGTAGGTAGACGGCAACGCACCCTTGACGTATTTCTTCCGCTCCTCCAGGTTCATCTGCTCGGCCAGATCCATCATGGGCGCTGATGGTGGTTGGCCTGTGGGCCGTGAAGCCTGTGGTGTGCCATTGGTAGAGGAGGGATGGGTAGAGGTCGGTCGGCGGAGAGGTGAGGGCACGGCTTTGAGAGAGGACTGTAGTGGGTTGCTAGGAGGGACAACGAGTGGTGAGGCAGCCATCGCAAATGGAGTGACGGGCCTATTTTCCTGCAAGGGACCGAGACAGAGACAGGCAATCGTATGTTGATGGTGTGAAGCCGTACGGGACGGTACCTTGGTACGGTGTGCATGTCGGCGAACGGGAGTCCCGAAGCGCCGGGTTCTGGTCAAGATCCAGGATCCGGGACTGGGTCCTCCCCTGCCTTCATTCCCGGATGCATGGCTGACGTAAGTAATTCTACGGATCACCGCAGTACAAAGTACGTGGGCTGGCACATAGGTACCTACCTAGGTAATTTTGTACAACCCTTTGGAGCACGCTTTGTACACTCTCGACAACTTGATTCTTTCACCTTTCAAGATGTTCATTCATTTCCAAGACTACGATCCGCACGCGATTGGGGTGCGGTCAAAAGCCAAGCCTTGCCTTATCACCGAGCCCACTGTTCCCATCCAAAGGAGAGAAATAAGCTGCCGAGACACCGTCAGGATTTCGGAACAATGAATGGAGAGACAACACACCGGGTCCACCATCCTGATTTGTCGATGACCCGACCGAAACAGAGGCTCTTCACCTGATGATTATTTTGGGGGCAGCTATCGCGTGAGCTCTTCCTTTGTTGAAAAGAATTTTCTCCATTAAATCGAGGCCACCGTAGCCAGTCACTCTTTGGGTAGTATCCCGACCGCCCAAGAGTCCAGCACAGCGTGGCACGTAATGTGCGGCTTGGGTGTCTTGGCTTCGTGACATCACCGGTTTGCTAGCCTGGATCTCGCCCATCCGAGCGCGGTCTGCCAGATTCATGCTACGGAATGGGCGGATGCGTGTAATAGAAGCAACGGTAATCTCGTAACGCCAGGGAGTCCTTCCCTTTTTCTGGAAAATTACAAATTGCAGTCATATAACCTCGGTGTGACAGTTGCTTGTCATGGGAGCACATATCCGCTTCCATTCACTTGTTTACGCATTCTAATTTTAACCATATTCTTAACCTTCTGGCTTGTAAACAGCATTGGCATTTGCTTCAGGATGCTGAGATTGTCGTACTGGGTGTTCCCCATCTTCTCGGGCCTGGTATGGCTCGGGACGTTGCTCGGGCTGCTATTGCACTGTGCGTATCACACAGTCTCCTACCTACAGGCCTCTTTGCGTTTGCTAACTTGCGAATTTAGGGGTAATCGACACAAATTACGTCCGCTATTCCTCGATGGAGCCAGGCCAAACCATCGCCTACATCTCAGATGTCGGCGCCTCAGAACTGAAGCCACTATTCATCACCGGCTGCGTACTTACCACCGTCTTCCTCGATGTCAGCTTCCTCTCCGACCGCTGGCTACGACACCGCGGGCGGCTGGTGCCGAACACGACTCGCGGCGAGAAAATCCTCTCCGGCCTGACCATCTTCTGGGCCTTGATCGGAACCATCGGCCTGATCCTCCTCAGCATCTTCGACACAGCGCGGCACAACAGGCTGCACAACCTGTTCCTCGGCTTCTTCATCATCGGCTACCTGCTCTCCGCCATCTTCATCTGCTGGGAGTACCAGCGCCTCGGCGTGCGCAACCCGGAGCACAGAATCCTTGCCATCTCGTTCTGGATCAAGCTCTTCTTCGTGCTCGTCACCATCGCCCTGGCGATCCCCTTCATCATCTTCACCGCACGCGGGCGGGAAGGTAAGAACATCGCCGCCATTCTGGAGTGGGTGATCGCGCTGGTCTTCTCGTTCTACGTGTTCTCCTTCTACGTGGACCTGTATCCGGCCGTGTACACCAAGAACGGGGGCAACTACCGCACTAAGAGTTGGGACAGACGCCCCGTCTCGCGTAAGATGGAGGAAGGGAGCGAGAGTCGGATGATGCAGGCACCTGCGCCTGACCGTAGATGGAACTTTTAGGGCAAGGAAGAGTGGGTATAGTGGTCGGAAATTGGTTCATACTGGTGAAGAATACACGATACCATTCTGCTGCAGGTTGCATTAGACGGCGTTCAGAAGATGCATTCATGGATACAATGGCTACGTGACAGGGCAGCCAAGTCCTCCAAGTATTGATACCTGGGTTTTATATTGCACTACGCGCTTCCAGCCATTTCCGTGCGACGCGAGCAGGCGGCCGAAGCCTTACAGCCGGCTGGGTGTCAGCCTGCATGAAGCAAGGTGCGCTCTCTGTGATCTTACAGCACACAACCGCGCAGTTGACAAAGCCTAAGTTCAGGACCCACAGGCTAATGCATATCATCCTTATTTGGAAAGCAACAGTTTTGCGTGGCTACGGTTGGGAAGAACTCATCGAATAACGCCCTCGATGACCAAGCGTAAAGATGGAGCAGAAGCTCGAAAGCAAGCTCTGTGAACATTGCTCCAAGGTCGATCTATACTCTCTTTTCACTGACCCGCGCCATCAGCCTGGCTTCGAGCATTCCGCGGTAACTGAAGCTCAAATCAACGCAGATGTCGGGACACTCCATGACGTTTTCGAGAACTCTACATGTCCCCTCTGCCGTCTCATCCAACATGATCTCCTCGGCAGACACGGTGCAGGGCCCAGGCTCTGGACAAATGAGAAGTATCATGATGTGTCCAGAGTACAGTGCTACCTGCGGGCGTATCGTGCAGACACTGGCCAGGATTCTGTTTACATGAGCGAGAAAACCCACGTGAAAGTTGCATCTGTTGTGCAACTCTGTCTGCGGGCCGTCGACGGCTGCAGTAAGGAGGAAGCCGATTTGATCAAGACCTACACCCGCCGTGATGGCGACTGCAGGATCCAGCTACTGTCTCCGGAATTTGTGGACCCTCTCCGGCCATTGTTAAAAGGCTTTCAGGCTACTACAATGGCCCGCAGTCTCGAATTACTTCTGGGTTGGGTCAGCGCATGTCGCGAGTCCCATCATGATACTTGCGGGCTCTCGACCTGGGACCAGATTGAACAGCATTCGACTAATAGATGTGTACTCTCGTGCGTTGGTTACCAGGGACCCGAACTCTGTACAATATGTCGCCTTGAGCTACGTCTGGGAAAAGCACACCGAGGAGTACCTCCAGCTCGCGGAAGAGATCCAGTGCGATACCACGGGATGTCCTTCCCTCCCTTCTAATGCGCCAGCAATCATCGAAGACGCTGTAGAAGTATGCACTAGACTCCGTATAGCCTACCTGTGGGTGGATCTGTACTGTGTTCATCAAAATGACAAGATACAAAAGAAAAAGGACATCGAAGACATGGGTCTCATCTACCAGAACGCGCTCTTGACTTTGATCGCCGGGGGTGCCAGGACAGTTCCCAACAACAGATTGATCCCCGCAAAGTTGGACGAAACTATTCATCCGGGGCAGCTGGTCGAAGAAATCCACGGCAGGAAATACGTCACCTCCTTGCCGCCCCTTCTGTTACAAATCGAACATTCGCACTGGAACGACCGAGGATGGACTTATCAAGATGGGGCACTGTCCCGGCGCATCGCTTTCTTCGGAGGCGTTGATGTCTCGTTCCAGTGCGGCGCCGGCCACTGGCGCGAGTCTCTGCACTCGGGACCGTATGGCCGTGATGCCCGGAATCTGGCGAACTTGAGTGGGCTGGATATTTGGTCGCAGTCACTCTTTACGCAATCGGCGCACAACTGGGCTCAACAAGTCGCAGTGGGACTTTGAGGACTACGAAGCCATGTTGTCCACATACTCGGCACGGCAGCTCGCGTACGAGTCGGATAAAATCAAGGCCATCTTGGGTTGTCTCAATATGCTGGGACGGCGGAAGAAGGGTTCGTTCGTTTGGGGACTGCCTTCAATGGACTTACATCATGCTCTGCTATGGGATGGGGCATATGATCGTCCACGACCGGGGTTCTCGAGTTGGTCGTGGGCGGGGTGGCATGCTCGCCGGAATTGTTATCAGTTCCTACCCATCTTGGGCTCATCGGGCGGTCTCACAGACGATGGCACTGGCAAGCTGAGTATGATTACAACTTCAAAAGCTGAGGTGCTGCTGTGGGGCTATTTCAAGCTGTACCATCTCCATAGGGATGGAAAAGTCGGGCAGGTACTTGCAGACTGTGTGTAATCTTGAAGTACAAGGCGAGACGCTCGCTATCCAGTCAGAAATAGCACACTTCCGCTTGGAACTGTCGAACGATGCATCTGGGACACACAATGGAAAGCCAGCACCCGGAGACAGCAGCGGCCCCAAACTCTCACCGGAGTTGGACCATGGGGCTGACATGGATGGCGGCCTGGAGACACTGACCGAAAGCCTCCTCAACGGTATTCCATCACCGACGAAAATGGGAGCGTTCGTCGTTTCGAAGGGCAGTTTTTCCCCCGAGGCTCTCCGAACGTCGACATTACCTAGGTAGCATGGCTCCAGCGGGAGGGATTCGATCTTGTCCGCATCCTCGAACTCAAAGGGATCGAAGACGATGCGGTCACAAGTCCGTTCCACTATATCTTCTGCTCGGAGTCAATCAAAACGAAGCAGGCCTAGGGAAGGAAGAAGAATGGGCTAGTATGTTCTCTCAGCTGATGAGTGGGCTCGGGTAGGCCCTAAGACGGAGTCGATTTAGATCATCTAGATCAGGTGTAAGATACGATGGCGCATGATGGCGGGTGCTGTAAGCACTGACAACGACCGTGGGGAAACCAATTGACTTTCTGTACTTGGTTGAGGAGGAACTTTAGAAGAGACTCTCCAGCCAGGCCATCCAGCCAGGCCAAGGCCAGTCGAAATGCCCGTGAAGAAACAAGTCCCTTGGTCCTGTCCTACACCTCACCGGCTCGCAATGACCATGGCCAACATCAAGGCGACTGCCACTTCCATACTGCCATAGAGACTCAAGTCCGCACAAAGCTATAGATCTCATTTCTCTGCATCACTGCCAACACCCGAGCTTGCAACGCAGACTTGTAATCACGCCTACAGGAATCTGTGTGCGGGAGAATTGTTTCAGTACCTGTGCGAATTGGCTATTAACTATGATGTTGTGCAGCTGGCACCCATCATGATCAACATGATCGCGTGAAAGACATATTTAGTCTGCTTCTGCTTCAACTTGTTCTTTATTCCCACCGTCAGTATACTATCTCTACCGTAACATTACCTTCCTCTGCGGTCTGCTAACATGGACATTCAAGGTGTACTTCTTCTTTCACGAACCCAACGGCTGGAAACTTGACACGCTGGACGCGATATTCAACAAGGCTCACAAGAAGGGAGGGAATTCTGTTCTTACCGAGAAGAGATGGAGGGAAAACGGGTGGCAAAGGACGTCGATGCCCAAAACCAGGGTGAAGAAGAGCAGGGGCAAAGAAACGATGGTGAAGAATCTGGAGAGAAATGGACCCTCACAGCCGGCCACGTTGAAGGCCGGGCGGAGCGGAAGGAGAAAACCCAACACACATGCCAGGATGAGGTCAAGTTTTGAGGTTTCAAGCTGTTTCTCCCCCCGGAAACCAAGTCTGACTTTGTGATGTCTTTCTATGTGGCCTGTCGTTTCCAGGGCTATCAGTGATGCACGGTGTGAAAACGCTCATAGGAGACGACGCCCTGGTTGCGGCTGAAGCTGGCCTGCATACCGCATATTCGTCTGTGTGTAAAGAAATTGGGATCGACATTAGCACTTCAGTGGTCCAAGGCGAAGTTCGAACGTCTTCTCGTTTCAGCATCTCAGTTGCGTCCTGCTGTTAGCTATCGAGAAAAGGGCACTCTGTGCTTTGGAGATTCCCATGCGGCCTGAATACGACGCTCGTCAGACAGCCCCCGTTTGCACCCATTCTTTCTCATATTATTCATTCCCTCGTTGCCGCCGGCGACGTCTGGACTGTCATGGCGGTGGCAATCCGCTCTTGAATTTGTGGCTGTGCACAAGACCTGTGATCTCGATGTGCAAAGTATGTATGTGCCCACAAAGCATGCTCCTTGCTTGGTACCATAGTATTCGCGGGCATCACCGCGCCACCGAAGTATGAGACTCTGACATGGCGTGGTGTATTTTCTGACTACTCCGTACGGAGTTCCTAGAAGTGATGACCCTTAGCTATGGTGCGAGGGATGTAAGGTTCGCGGACTTATTCTTTAGAAGTTTGGAACGTATGTTCCAAGGGTCTTGCACCGTTCTTCACTAGTCAGTTTCGACCCCATACCTTTCGGTGATCACGCTACTTGGTACGAGGGTCCCTTGATACAGCAACCGAGCCCGTCACCAGGCACCCTTCGGCACAGTTATGCGGCGCCCAGAAATTCCAGAACGTGGAAGATTACCTGTAGGGTGTGAATGACTGTATGAATAGAGTTTGAAACAGTTGCACGACACTGAGTCGAGTGCGGTGCTGAACCCTGTACCCGCTCCCGCTTCCGCTCGTGGCAAGCAATTTTGGCATACTTATAGCTTTCGCACAAAACCAGTCCTGATAGGGAGGAACAGTGGAGCTGAAACCTTCAGTTCAGGCCACCTGTATATGCACCAGTCCTCTTCCAAGCTTCCCGGTAGATCTGCCCGGGACGTATAATGCACGGAGTATCCGAATACAGTAAGACCTCACAGTAGGGTTTCCAGCCAACTTAAATTTAATCTGCGACACACGCACGACAAGGTACCCGGCGCCAGTGAGCATCATGCAATAGAATTTCAGCAAAGCAACTTGTTTCCGGCCACCCGTCATTAAAGTCTTGGGACCGGATGTTTGTTATCATCTGTGACGTGCTTCTTCTCACGGCGCCTCCTCGTCGAATCGCTTGACGGCAAGCAAGCAGGTGTTGCGCGCGCGCGGAATGCTTTACGGGCCGCCTCAAGTCTGGACAGTGGCTTTACTGGTCGTGGTGTGGGCGCTCGCTACGGCGGCCCTCATCCTCAGGCTCGTGGCGCGGAGGAGGACCAAGGTGTCGCTGTGGTTCGACGACTACTTCTGCTTCGCCGCGTATGGCTTTTGCACCGCCCATAACGCCTGGCAACTCGTATGTAAGAGACTTCCTCGTGGCACGCCAAGTAGCTGCAGATGCTGGAAAGGACGCCCGCCTAGGCACTGTAGAACCCTCCTAGACATCACACCACACCGTCCACGCTGGCTGACACGCACTTATTCAAGGGCTTAGGGACGGCTTCGGCCTCCACCTCGACGATATAAGATGGCTGTCCCGCGCCGAAGCTATCAGCCGATCCCGCCGCGCCGTCTATATTATGGAAGCGTGCCAGGCGCTGTCGCTGGGCTCGTCGAAAGTGTCCATGCTAGGTCTCTACTGGCGCCTCTTTTCCATGACCAATCTGCGCTATGCCATGATGTATCTGTCGTGCTTGTCTCTGTGGTGGCTAGCAGCAAAGGTCAGTCAGTCCCAGACTGCTTCCCAGGAGCTTTGTTACCGGGCATCGGAACGAGGCCTAAAGATGGACCCCAAATACACAGACAACCGTCGGTCTCATCCGCTGCATCCCCATCGTCACGTACTGGGATACCTCCGTGAAAGGCGAGTGCTTCGTCGACGAGATCAAGGTCGTCTATGCCGGGACCATAAGCTCCCTGGCGCTCAACGCGGCCATCATCGCTCTCCCAATACTGAGATTACGCAAACTGCGTCTTGAATTCTGGCCCAGGATTGGTATCATAACTATGTTCCTCCTGGGGATCCTGTGAGTCCGTGTGTACCCGGCCCTAGTCTCTGTCCTCCTTTGTACTAGAAAGGAGACGCCAAAGCCTTTTTCCGGGTGGTACTGAAGTTGCTGATATGGGATGCGTTATCTTTGTATGTGGGCAGGGTCTGCATTTGCGCCATCTACAGAATGGTATTGCGGTTGCGCGTGAGGCCGGCTGATGACGATGTCGCTTTCATCATGTGGCCGAGCATGCTGGTTGTAAATGTAGGTGATTTCTTGTAAAGTTCTGTGTGTGTTGGACGATATGAGCGGCCCCGGTGCTTTCCACTCCCCCACCGATGCTGAAGATCAAACTGACACACCAGCCTTCTTCTAGATCGAGCTCAACCTCGCAGTCGTCACAAGTACAACTACTCCACCGCACCTTCTGTCCCTCTCTCTCCACCGCCCACTCTTTCTCTTCGCACCGAAAAAAAAAAGAAAAACGCCGAGACTGACTCGAAATCTGTCCCTCGCCAGTCTGCCTCCCCGTCCTAAGCACCATCCTCACACGCTTCAGCGCCCGCCACAACTGCAACACGACCACCGCCGGCTCCTCCGCAGTGCCCATGCGGATCGAGCTGCAGGAGCACAACCAGCCGTACCAGGAGCAGCACGACGAATCACCGCCGACCCTACCTCTGCCAGCGCTCCCTCTTCCACCGCCACCACCATCACCACTGGTCGCCCGCCGCAGCACCAACCGCACGCTCCGCCGGCGAACAACGCCCAAATCCACCATGACCATCGCCCGCGACGTCGCCGCCCCGGGAGGCCGCGGCGTTCACGTACACGTGGTGCAGGAGTTCGGGGTGGTGAGTCCGCCTGCGCCCGAGGTGGGCAAGGGGAAGGGGAAGGCTGTTGAGAGTGGTGGGGTAGTGGCGGTGGCAATGGTCCAGAGTGACTCTTCTGGGGGTGGAGAGAGGGCGCCGCGGTATTCTTCCGATATAAAGGATGGGGTTGGACAAGTGGACGGTGGTAGTAGTAGAGGAGAACAAGAAGAGGGGAATGCTGCTGGTGTAATGGACGTGCAAGGTGTGACACATATATCGAAGGTGCTTGCTGAGGGCGAGCCGGTAGATTCGAAGGATAATTCGAAGGTGTCGGTTATGCCGCCCTAGAAAGAAAGCAAATAATACCTAATATCGTTGCATAACAGAACGCCACAGCTAATAAACCCCCTTTCTGACTTCCTTCAAACTCCTTGCCCGTTCCTGATCCCAGTCTGAGAGGGCGTCCACTGTCTCAGTCAATAATCTCTACAAACCTTGAATCCCGATTCGAATGCCCACTCCCCACACTCCGCGGCGAGCCCGCCCTCGGCAGCGCAGCCGGGTCCGCAATCCCCGGCGGCGGCGCCAACGCCATCTCGCCACCCGCAAAGTTCAAGTCCAGCGGCGCCGGTACATTCGGCCTCGCCAGAGAGGGTGGGCCATCAACGCCCTCGCCCCGATGGCTTAAGCTGCTGTTGATGCTCACGCTGCTCACCGTGTCACCGCCGTCCATGTTCGACATTACACGTCCGTTACGCTTCGTCTTGAAACCGCTGCTCTCGCCTTCCTCGTGGGTAAGCTGTGGCACGCCCAAGGACATGGGACGGCGACCTGCTAAGGCGACGTCTCGCATACTGGCACTACGGTGGTCGCTCTCGCTGAGGCTGGAGAGACTGCCGGTGCCATCAGCGTGGAGGCGATTCAAGGCGTGGCCACCGATGAAGGCACCGGGAGGGCGCTCGTCGGTTTGTTTGGGTGTGTTGGTGTTGTTGACAGAAGTGGACTTGGCCCGGCGTCGGAGCTTGCTGAGCCAGTTCTTAACACGGTTGGGGTGCTCGGTGGGAGAATCGGGAGAGGTTTCGGCCGACAGCGGGCTATCGGCAGAGGTGTTGGCGTCGTGCTTGGTGGCCAGGGTCTTTTGTGTTGATATTTTGGGGGTGAAGGGTCTTGAGAGGCGGTGCTTGGGTTGAGACGCTTCTTCTGTGCTGGGCTCGGAAGAGTCTGGAACAGCTTCATTGTTGGAAGTGCTTCGGACGATGGCGCCCTTGTCTCTCTCTTCCTTGGCTAGGCGCTTCTCTTCTGCTTTGGCTGCCTTCTCTTCCTCTTTGCGAGCCTTGGCCTCTGCCTTGAGCTCTTCCTTTCTGAGCTTCTCCTCTTCTAGAATGAGACACCATAGTTAGCTGTTGATCCAGTGCACTCGAGTGGCTCACACTTACCCTTGACTCTTCTTGCATCCTCCTTCGCCTCTCTATTCTTGGCCTTCTCAGCCTCCCACTCCTGCCGTTTCTTCTCTTGCTCCTCCTGCTGCGCAATACGCCTCTGACGCTCAGCCTCAGCTCTCTCGTTGATTCCATCTAGCACAGGCTGCACCCTCTTGGCAGCGATTTCATCCACCTTATCCCGGTCCATGTACTGACCTCCACCCAGATCTACCTTCCCACTGAGGTCGCCCGCCATGCGAGCGTCACTCTTCGCCTGTGCAGCCACATGCGCCTTAGCCTCCCACTCGTTAAGCTTAGACGTTGGCACCCTGCCCTGCTCGCGATACATCTTCTCATCCATGCCCTCCATCTGCGCCTTCACGTTCCGCTTCGCAGCCGCAAGCAGCGCTTGCCGATCCTGCGTTCGCTTGCTCTCGTCCACCTGGTCCAGTCGCGTAGAAAATAGCGACATCTGCTTCCGAATTTGCCGCGACCGCTGCTGATCTTCATCGGTGGCCCCACCAAGCGTTGCGGAGACGTCGCCGTCACTAGAGGCGCGCCTTCGCAGCTTGCTACCCATCATGCTCTTGGTGAGCCTCCGCCCCGGCGAAGTTGACGACGTGGGCGACGTCCCGTAGTAGTCGGCCATTTCGCGATTGCGCTGGTGCTCATCCTGCAAACGCGCGAGGCGCTCCTGGGCGAGCTTGTACGCAGCCTCCTGCAGGTTCGTGAACTGCATGGGCTGCGGTGTGGTACTATCCGTGCCCGCAGTTCCAGGCCGCTGGAGCTCGCCGCGGTGCGTCTGCCTTGCTGCTGTTGCTGCCGTTTCAGCGGAATCATTCTTCTGCTGCTGCAAGGCGTACATCTTCTTGGCCATGGCCACGGCGCTCGCGTGCAGTGCCTCGTCGTGGTTCCTCTCGTCAACCTCGGGCTTCACGGGTGGGTTTGCCGTGTACATTTCGCTGCCCATCGAAGTTACTGGTTGTGCGCCCACGTCGCTCATCTTCAAGTTTATGGTCGTGCTCGTCGGCCGGTGCGCAGTCGTCGCGGCGCTGAGTGCGTTGGCGGCTGCGTTGGCGGAGTCGGGGTATGTCCATGGGCTGGATGCCGATCGTCCTCTTCCTGTTGCCGCTCTATCGCCCGCAAATGCACCTTTGGCTGCGCGCAGGCTCTTCTGCCGGTTCAGCTCGGTCATGGGCTCCCTCGGCTCAAGTGCACTGGCAGCTCCGGCGGAAGCAAAGGCCTGTGTGGCGGCAGAGTTGCCCCAGGAGCTGACCGGCATCGAAGCGCGCTGATCTTGGGTGCCACGACTGTTTGCGTTCCCAGCGGCGAGCATGGCGGCTGATTTGGACCCGGCGGGGTTGCGTGTGGCTTGAGGGAGAGCGGGCATCTTGTAGTCGTTTGCGAGGGTTGCAGCGCGTTGGGCGGAGGCGTCTTTTTCCGGGGTCCAAAGAGTCACGGAACGCGCGTTGGCCCAGCCTAGTGAGGCTGCTGCGCCTGCTGCTGCATCGTCTTTTTTGAGGCCTAGAGACGGGAACGAGGGCAGGTCTTGTGGATTTGCGTAGGTCAAGCGACCGGTGTTGACTGCTGTGAAATACAGGTGAGCGCAATTTCCAGAGCGAGGATTGCTTCCATATCCGAAGAAGCCGGCAAAGTCGGAAGAAAAGAGGGAAAAAAAGAAAGGTGAGGAAAGTGAAGTGAGATTATAGACAAGATGACGTAGGCTGGTTGCGGTTGGAGACGTTCCTCCCCATTTGGGAAAGACGCAGCAATAGCAGTGTGAAAATGTGAAAATGTGTAAGATTGGACAGTGAATCGGCCAGTACAAGAAAGAAGGATAAGATTGACGCCCTCCTAAATATAGCAACTCAATCTGTGCAACAGGTTATACTGCATACCTGGTGCAGGAGTACTCAGCTCCGAAAGACTATCCAGCCGGCGCAGATCCTGGAGTGTTGTCTGCGTTCCAACACTCGCTGAGGCCATCGTGTTTGCGGAAGAGAGCGCTTCCTTGCTCATATAACAGCCCAAGTGATATTTAGGTAGAGGACTGGAGGTATTTCGAAGCCGTGGAGCGCAATGTGGTGAGATGGAATGCACTTGTACAACGAGGTGGACGGTGATTGGGTTTCAAGGAGTGGTGGTGCGATATGAGTTGATGAAGGAGCAAACAGTCGAGTATGGCAAAGAAACAATACGGAATAAGGAGTGGAAATGCACAAGATGACGAACAAGAAACACATGACAAAAAGGCAAGACATGAACAAGACATTCTGGCCCGGGCAAGAAATGATGATAGCCGTTCCCGATCCATCCCAATTGCAGAGATAGTGTGCTTGTCCAGTCTAGTCTGAATCGAAGGAGGGATGAACAGACAGACACTGCCACTAGAACTAGCCCAAGGGGTCATTCTACCGTTGAAACTTGAGAGCATACCAGCAGTAGGAATGAATAGTCCTGCTGTAGTCTTATCAACCTTACAGTTCCGCTACAACATCGATGATGTAGGAAAGATGTCTGTGAATAAGTGTTGCTTGTTGGCGACGACTGTTTCTCGTGAAGAGCCCGGCCGCGCAGCATATCAAAGACAGATGCCCCTACTGCGTCCTGGACCCGTTTGTACTCATGGTAGCTGAGTGCGGATACCTTGCCGGTAAGTGGCTGAGCAATCGACGTCATCGTACATTAGGGACATCTCCATTGTCCGGTTCCCGATCTATTCTTCCCAAGACTTAACCCCACGTGGCCTAGATCAACTCTATCAGAATCCTAGAATGGACCACCAGCGTCTCATCTTGTTCGTGTTGCTGCTTTCCTACCATAACTACTTTGTAGTAGTGGACATTGGGCGGTTGACGGCAGTTGTGTTCTCTTGCGGAACTAATCCGCTCTCAGCTGCATCCTGCAATACCACCGTGGTATTATGATACCTAGCTGCCCATTTTGCCCAGCATCAAGTCCCGGCACACTTCCAGAGCATCCCAGCAAATATTCCGAAGTTTTACAGAGGGTACGGTATGATGGATGGATGTTCTTTTGGACATCGACCTAACTCAAAGCGGGTCCGGTGGGGTTGACCTGAACCCAGCAACTCGGTAGCTTGGCCGGGATGATCCACTCCGACCGACCGTTGACAGCGCACGGACTGCTATCGGCTCCGACCCTGGCGTCTGTGGGGCCCTCGGTCGGGACAAAGTACAATGGCAGATACTCGAATGTCTGATTCAGACGCTTGACTGATGGTCAACATTGCTGACAGCCCAAGAAAATTAGATTGTCTTTCTCTCGCTGATAGCATCGGTATTGTGGGATTCGAGATGGCCAGATCTAGATATTTGTCAAGGGTCCTCCTGATGGCGTAGGGTAGGGGCCTCCAACAAGGATCAAGGCAGGGGTACCATGAACTGACCTCACACATTGAAATCCAGTTTTGATATTTCGTACATCGAGCATCAATATCAAACCACAGCGCTCTTTGATCCCAAGCTTTTATCCAAAAGATCTGTACTTTGCCAAGAGATCCATATTTCAGTGCACAGACAAAACCAAGACAATCCTACAGCCATCATAAAAGCCACAAACCACCATGACCACCCCGGCCCCCACCCGCCTCCACGACGGCGGTTTCGCCCAAATCCTTAACTTCCGCGACGTAGCAACCACGATCAACACCTACTACCTCCAACAAACCCCAACCCAAGCACCAGCACCAGTGCAACTGCGCGAAAACCTCCTCTTCCGCTCCGCCCGCCCGGACGAAGCCACGCCCGCCGACCGCGAGCGCCTGCGCACCGCCCACGGCATCCGCACCGTCGTCGACCTCCGCAGCAAGTCCGAGCACGCGCGGGCCGCCGCGAAGCGCAAGGCCGACGGCGCGGTCCCCGTGCTGCTGCAGAGCAATGCCGCGCTCGCGGAGCCGGTGCAGATCCCCGGGGTGGCGTATCGCGAGGTGCGGGTAACGGGCCGCGGGTTCGAGCGCCATTTGCTTGGGCAATTGAGGTGGGGAAGCTTTGCGTGAGTTTGTTTCTACGGTGTTACGCTCGGTCTTATGCATGAAAGTACCCTGGTCTTGGTATTGTGGAGGATGAATGTTGGCTTTTTTTTTTAATTTTTTTTTTTAATTTTTTTAACACAGGCTGACAACACACCCAAGCAAACTCATCGGCCTGCACGTCACCGGCTTCCGCACGCAAGCCATCTCTATCCTCGGCCGCGAAGTCATGTCCCCGCGCGGCCTCCTCGGGCTCGCCTCCGACACCCTCGACGCCTCGGGCGCCGAAATTGCCGACGGCCTTCGCTGCCTCCTCCCCCCCACCGCTTCCTCCACATCATCCACCAACTCTCCACTGCCCATCCTCTACCACTGCACCCAAGGCAAGGACCGCACCGGCCTCCTCATCACCCTTATTCTCCTAATTTGCGGCGTGCCCGTCGACGCCATCGAGTACGACTACGAGCTGTCGGATGAGAAGCTCGTTGAGGAGCGCGGCGACCGGCTGGCAGAGATCCGCGAGATGGGGCTGAGTGACGAATTCGGACGGACGGTGAAGGGGTTTGTGAGGGGCGTGAAGGGGCATTTGGAGGAGAGGTATGGGGGGTTGGAGAAGTATCTGGATCTGCATGGGTTCGGGGACGGAGAGAGGGCAAAGGTTAGGGAGGCGTTGGTTCTTTGAGGTGGGTAAGAGATGCCGGAAGCGAGAAGAGGCAGAATGGGGGTTACTTGAGAATGATTGCTTGGGTGTAGATGAAGCGAGGCGCTGGGGCGTGTGGGATTTTCAAGTGTTGTTCGAACCTTTACTAGCGCGGACGGGATATACATTGCAATATCAAGTCGACAAGGAGGTCGCTGAGATGGAACCATCGTTGAAAGCATAGGAATAGATCAAGAGGCCCAAGGCCACATATGCTGGGTTGAGCAGGTTGTAACCACGCCACCTACCTCTCCACGGAACCTCCAAAAACTGGCACGAAGGATGGGAATCGAACTCACGACCTTGGCGTGGCAAAAAAGATAAGTCTATGCGGAACGAGTACTGGCACGTCGAGACTCCGTAAACGGCTGGTGTGGGTCGCCTTGTGAGAAATTCATGCACTGCCCTTACACCACGGGCTCTCGGTTTGCACTTGCAGGGCGAGTGCTGGCTTTGAGCAGTACGAGTACGTAAGCTCGAGTAAATTGAAATCATAGATCACGAGATAAATATTCTCTACATCCAAATTGGCATATGCCTTCCTTAATTTTTTTTAAATTCTTTTTTTATTAAAAAAAAAGCTTCCAATAGTCCAACGAGCCAGGCAGATGGCTGCCCAAGAGATCATTCTACTCGCTCCTCCACCACAGCACCCAGGCGAGGGGCGGCGACTCCAGGCCGTCACCGTCAAAACACATGCTCTTATCAATAGCCCATGATTCCGACTTCCAACGGCACCAATACGTGCCCCCATACCCAAGTCAACCTAGGTAGCAAGTGCCTGGCTTTCCCGACACACCCGTCACGCCCTTTTCGCAAACCCGCCATGGAGCGGCGGTACCACCGCTTTCTTGGTCTTCGGCGCCGCATAGACTCGTCCCGGACACTCCTCACACCCGCCGTGCATATCGATCTTGGCCCAGATGCCCTTGCTCGAGCAGGGCGTTTGGATGAGGCTGGCTGGTTTGCAGTACCTCGCAAAGGTGTAGGTCTGGTGCTTGCACTGGTAGACGTGTGCGTAGTATTCGCACATGTTGAACGATCGTGTCCGGACCAGGCCCGTGGTAGAGAGACGTTTTCAGAAGCCTTGCTTAGGTAGGTATGATGATGATTGTGGCAGGATTGGGCTTCTGTTTGTGATTGTTCCTGTTGGGAAATTGAATGTCGAGCGTCTTGTAAAGGGAGGGAACAGCGGTCAAAAGAGGACGCAATTGATATGTGCCACAAGTGGGCTTTGTAGGCACGTAAGCGCGTAGACGGGGAGAAAAAGGAGTAACGACCGATATCTAAAGAAGCAATCTCCTGCGAGCGACGCACTCACGTCAGATCTGCCTGTACAAAGAGGAGAGTGAGCGATGCTTAAATGCCTACCCATTCCTAGAAAAAGCATCTTGGGGGTCACCGCTTGATATGAACCCTATTTTCCTCGTGCTGCTTGCTACTGGACATCATCCATAGGAGCTCGCTTCCGTCCACTCATACTCATGGCTGGCCATCTTGGGCATACAGGCATAGTAGAAGCCCGACGCGCCTAGCCTGCTAGCCTGAAGAACCCAGCTCGCTCAGGCTGCTGTCAGCCGCTGAAACTTCAGCGGGACAGATGCACGCAGCCTCCCAGGCCGTGATGCCACGCGACAATTCCCAGCCGAAGCGTCGGGTTTCGTTTGTGCGTTGGGCCAATGAGTGCGAGCCGGGACTCTTCCCCAGGCGGCAAAGCAAGCCTTGCCCGCGGCCACAGAAACATGGGACCCTATACCACTCGGTGCTATGGGGACGTGACTAGCTCCCGCGCTTTATCTCCGCAGCCGGGACTGGATCATCCTCAACAGTCCCAGAAACAAGAATATCCCGGGCTGTCATGGAAGAGTAATACAGGCAAAGTCCATGATAAACTCGACGCAAGGCTTGCTCGCAGCTGCGTCAGGGGCCGATCTGCCCACACCATAAGCCTCCATTACTGCTGGGACGTGCAGCTCCGGAAAAGAGTCCTGGGGTGTAACAGCGTAGCATGGTGGTATGCGCGAGGAATGTGTCCCCGGGGCCTCGATAGGTTGAGATGCTGGTGAGCCATAGTGGCCAGAAAACAGGTAAGTCAGGAGGAGAGAGCAGGATGTCTTGATTAAGTACCGGTCCGAGTGAAGCTGGCAAGCGTCAATGCAGCAGCTGCATTTGGGGTCCAAGCATGTGCCTCGGGCGTCACGGGAAGGGGAGGTGCGTCTAACGGGGCCCGGGGCCGTTTCCCTTCCAAATCCTCACCGCCGGTGTTGGGTGTTTGCCATCTAAGCGGTAGCTTGCCTGCTTGCGCGGCCTTCAAGGCTGTGATGCTGTTGTCCTGCGCCCTGGACTCACTTGGATGTCCATGCAGAGTGACTCGAATCAGAAGGCTGGCTGGCCTGGATGCTCGCTGCAGCTCGCCCAAGGTAAAAGCATCCCAACGGCTGTGTTAAGAGCTCGAGGCCAACAACTTGGAGGACATCCAGTGCCGGCATCACAGTAGAGATGGAACCCTTGCATTCGGGCAGGCAACAGGGGAGATTGGGGTGGCTGGACCTCGTTTTCGGGGCGCATAAAAAAGAGTGGGAGGCTAGAAGAAAGTCCCGGCTCGGTCTGTGGCGCGCGGGTCCCTAGCAGTTCGGATCGACGGGTGAAACGCAGGGGGTTTGCCTGCTGGATATTCAGTTGCTCTCGTGAGAACGACATGCTGCGGATATCTGCGCTGTGTTATACTGAGGGATGATGTCGATGCGCGCGGTGCTGTATGTAAACATGGTGCCGTGTGTTTCGTCGCAGCTGTTCTGCAGCTCTTCTTAGCCTACCTGTAAATGAGCTCAGTGGTAAGCTTGTCTTATCGTGCATCTGGTCTCAGCCTAAGAAGCTTGTTGTGCGTTGTGCAGCGGCTACAGTGGAAATGAGATGGGAATTTTAGCGCGTGGGTGTAGTTACACCCGCGGAGTGCTGTGTTGGCAAGGCACTTCATCAATAAGTACGGTATGTAGCTCTAGGTGACACGGGCGGGGTTCTAGACAACCTTCACAACGTCGGGCTGGAGCTGTGTGTTTCGTGTCATCGGAATGGAGTGAAGAATCCAGCTTGAGGTGAGCTGAATCATGCCCATGGTGTGTTGCAACAGTATAGTGACCGTAGGTACGGAGTATGGAGGACGGCATGGCATGTCTGAGACATGGCATGGGAGTTCCCGCGATCTTGGGCTGGACTCGCTCAAGATAACATCGACTGCTGGTGTCGTTTGTGGTGATCCAGACGTCGCTATAGCAGCCCGAGGAGGACGTGAATGAAAAGACAGAAAGGTGAGTAGAGCCAAGAAAAGACGGTGAGATCAAACAAATGTTTATATAGGATACCGAGTACTGTCCTGTCCTGTACTGTACTAATTACTTACCTGGGTAGAGTCAAGCGGATGCCTTCCCCTCCTTGCCGATCTTGTTGGTGAACGCTGCGGCTTCGGGCAAAGCTCACTGCCACAGACTCACCGGAAGGGCACCAGCTTCAATGATGGGTTATTATATACTTCGTCCCTACCAGCTGCCATCTTCGGACTTTCCTTGCTTCCTTCGGATCTGCCCTCTCGGAGACTCCAGATTAACACATCGGAGCCACAGCCCGAGGCGCACGACATCGGGAACCTTGACTCCACATGGGCGTTAAAATGCAATTTAGTTAGGGCCCGGTCTGTGCATCGCCGTTGTTGAGGCGTCATACCCTCGAGCTCTCCAGCTCTCGAGCCCTTGTTCCTCAGTCCTGCCTTGTGCCGTTCATGCTTTATTACAACATATTACAGTGTACATGAGGCACACATGGTCCATCTGTTCTGTCTGTCCCTCACCCTCTCACTCGTCGACAGTTGCTGTGTCTCTACCTAGGTAGTTCATTGCAACAGGCCCTTCGTCGACCCACATGCTTGGCCCTGCATCTCAGGCCGGCCCTTGCAGATTCATCAGCCCTCTATCACAGACCCACCACCGAGGCCACCTGGGCAAATACTCTAACCCTTTTCCTCCCAAGACCTCGAGTACGGGTCCGATTGACTTTTTGCACATGCTACTGTAGTCGGCAGCAATTGACTTTTGGAGCTGCATGACAAGTCAGCCATCGCCCAACCGGGTGGGTCACATACACGGTACGATCGCTACAGATCTGGATCTGGCAAGCGCTCCGGGAGGCCTGCAAAACCAAGGAGGTATCCATCCAGCCATCTTGCCTGGGGAAGGTTACAGTGCCACTGCAAGGGCTGCCTCATCAGCGGGACTGGTCACTGGACAGGAAAGAAAGACAGAAAACCTTGAAAGTTACAGTACAGGGCAGGTTGGAAGAAGAGACCCAAAGTCACGCCGCCTCGAACAGGCTTAGCATTGCCAACTCATCCGTGCAGCATCCATATGCATCGTCATCATCATCACCACCGCGCCCTCTATACAGTACCGGTCTTCCAGTACATCCGAAAGATACATTCTTGTGGGGTATGTACCTCCTGTTGCCAACTTGCCACCCTCGCCGGCCACCTCACCAGGCCAAGTCGTCATATCGAGGCGTTTCACACCACCACTAAACGACCGTCCTTCATCAATAATAATAAGCCTGCCATGATAAGGTAGCGTATTCCAGCCAGGCTCTTCTTGCCGCCCATCCTCAGGGCTGCAATTGTTTCAACTCCATATATATATACCACAACGCCCACCGGTACAAGTACATACATCCAAGTACACATTTTATATACCAGGCCACTATTCCGTACAACGTCAACCTCCAGGACCACCCCGACTGATTAGCTCACCTTACCCAAAGGAATTTCCTCGGGCTGGGTCCACAGCTTCCCTTCGTTTATGCAGGCACTCTACTGTACGAAATACAGGCCTCTTCTGCTCCACGCACCGCACGGCAGCTCATACCTGCGCCTCGACTGCAGCACTCGCCTATAACTCGACGTGGTTGCGCCCGCGGCTAAGAGCGAGAACCATTGACCGGCGCGCCCCCTCTCATTTCTCGCGGCACAGCGTTGCATTCGACATCGACCACCGGCTTCTACCCACCGAAAACCAATTTCAGCCTTGGAATCTTTGCGCGCTTCTCTACAAGTCGTCTTCGGAGGCGCGATCATCAAACGGCCTCTGACGGAATTCCCAAGACCCTAGGCCCCCTGAAGAGCCCCAGAGCGCCTGGCATTGCCGCCTTGGAACGGGTCCACTTGACCACCCCCCTGGTCCGCTACGACTTCAGGTTCAAAGTAGGATCCCCAGCTGCCCAGTCTGCCCGTTTCTCACCGCCTGTGGCTGGGAAACTCACCTCACAACACGGACAAATCCACGATTCTCACACTACCGGAACCCAGACCACCCAGGTCTTGATTCATGTGATTCATGAGCAACGACAACCTCGCTTAATCAGCATAGGCGCAATTTCCCCGACGACGAATACACGCTTTCCCTCCCCGGTACACGAACTCCACGGGCGCAATGCTGCTTGCCGGCACTATCAAGCCACACTCTCACCCTGCGCTTCGACCTTGCATACTTGGCACAATTCGCTGTTGACGCGCCCTTCTTGCTTCTCGAAAGGGGCCTCTCGGCGTCTCGCCTGCTGGACTTGCTGGCCTGAAGAAGAGGCCGCGATTTCTAGGATCTGGTGAGCGTTGATCGGTTCAAGCAACACGAGCAACGGACAGTCACGCTGTACTGTGATCGTTTGACAGTAGCCTCGCGACAAAAGCTGAAGAGATCTGGTGCGAAGTCCCGACCCAGGCACAAAGTCCTGCCAGATCTTGCTTGGGAGCTCACGTCAACTCATGATATTCTCACATGAGTAGAAAACCACCCCTTATGTGGCACTCGCAAGAACTCACACAACCTTCCCCTTGCCTTTTCTTTCCGTGGAGGAGTCGTGTTGTCAGGCCTGCTGGGGGTGGGACTCGGTCGGTCTCAAGGATACCATCATCCACTAGGACTTGGCGGTGACTTGAGCGGACTCTCTCCGATCACTTGGTCGACCACGCGCTCAACTTGGAAGCGGCGACTTCCCGATCCACAGCCGAACACGACGACAAGGCTTGAGTCTTCTCCTCATTGATGGCATCTTCGGTGGTCGATCGCAAGTTCCTTGGCACCCTTGCCAAGGAGGTGGAACCTGAAAACCCCCTCCTCTCCTCGACACTCTTCAAGATCCTGGGCCTCTCGGACAGACTCTCGGGCCTCCTGGTCACCGCCCGGAAGCAGCGCAAGCTGGCGCCCCAGAAGGCCGCCGAGTCGCAGCACTTGCACCACCGCATCCTCTGGCTGGCGCGCGAGGGCCTCGTCATGCTCGAGCAGTACGTGCTGCCGATGGTCACGAACTCGAACCAGCTCAAGGTCTTGGCCTACAAGCTGCGCGCCTCGCTATACCACATCGTCGTGCTCTTCCACAACCAGCCGCCCGTGCACGTCGTCCCCTCGTCGACGCAGCCCCAAAAGGTCGACAAGGGCAAGGGCATCGCCCGCGACGAGGACTTCTTCGCCCCGTCAGACCTGGCATCTCAGCAAGCAGCAGCAGCAGCAGAAGCAGCAGCAGCATACGACGGCGGCCCCGTCGCGCCCCCGCCCGGCTTCAGCACCGAGCCCGGCGCCGCCTTCCTCCTCCCCGTGGGCGACTACCTCCCGCGGGCGCTCAAGTGCTTCCGCGACGCGGAGGACCTGGCCGACCGCACGCTGTGGGGCAGCCACTCGCTCCGCCTCTCGATCAAGACCGAGTTCTCGGCGTTCCTCTTCGAGTGCGTGCACGACGAGGAGGCCAGCCGCAAGCTGGCGCGCAAGACCATCAACGAGGTGTACGAGGCGACCGAGGGCATCGACAACGACATGTTCCAGGACGCGTGCGAGCTCGTCACGGTGCTGGGCAAGATGATGAAGCGCGGGCTGAAGCGGGCGCCGAGCTCGACGCGGAGCAGGGCGTCGGGCGAGACCGTGCCGACGGTGAAGAGCGCGCAGCAGCAGCAGCAGCCTGAGGGGGTGTCGCCGCCGAGGACGACGACGACGACGGCAGCGGGTTCGGCAGCGGCGGTGGGGCCGGACATGACACCGGTGACAGCGCCGCAGCCGTTGTTTTCACTACCGCCTGGGACGACGGGTCCGGACGCACGGCCGCTGCATATTGCTTCGACTGTGTTGCCGCCGGCGTCCGAAGCACAACCTGGGTTTATATGACCAGACGCCAAGTCTGAGGGAGGGCGACTCTCGGAAGGACCGATTTCCAATCACATAAGACATCGACCCACACACTTACCCACCTACTAGTACCTATCTGGCCCATATATGCCATGTCACTCGAATACCACCACATAAACAACCGCAAACACCCCACACAAATGCGCACAGATTATCCACCCATATTCAGAGCAGCACTGTTACACGTGCTACTTCTCTCTCACACATATACGCCAGGACTCAGCGGCATTTACGAACCAGGATTACACGCAGGAGGACGCCCGAGCTCACCTGCATGCTGCCCGAACCCTGTTTTCCAATTTTCTCTTTTTTTATGTCCTTTGTGGTTGATACCCCTGGATCGGTATGTTGCGGTTAGCGACCGGAAAAAGGGTCGGTTGGCGCGGATGCATACCTCTTTTTGGAGCGGAGTTCGCGGAAAAGTGAGAGAGGTAGAAGACCAAGGAGAGAAGAGGGGTGGCGATTCGGCGATAGACATGCGGACTTCAGGCATTAATCGCCCGGTGGAGAATGTAATAGCGTGCAGAAGCAGGAAAACGAGACAATTTTTGACAGCTTCGTTCCCCCGCTGAGAGAATTGGTGTGAGACTCATATGCTGGTTCATCGGTAGGTCATGACTATTGTCATGGATGGGTGCGAGCCAATGTCCGCTGGAAACCTGTGGAGGAACCACGACAGTTCCTACGATACTCAAATGGATTTAACCACGAATCAAAGGTATGTTCGCCGAGGAGAATTATCATCTATTAGAACTCCTTGTGACCGTATATCAAATATTGCTAAACCTTTCCCTCTATGGCACAGTCTGCGAAACAAACCCTGTCCCTGTGGACTTTGTCCGACCGCTTACCTCTGGGTCACGCCGTCCTTGTCAAACAGATGCCGTGCACGCCATCCTTCCAAAGATCAAATGAACACAAAAGACACCTTACTTCGTTCACTCGGCGTCATCTCCCACCTCCTGAGCGCCATCTCTGCCCCTCTCCTCTGCGGCCTCTGCAGCCAACAACCCGCGAAGAGCTGGGGCAGGGTTACTCCTCTCCTGCGCCGCACGACCACCAACATTTCCAAACAAGCACTCCCACAAGTCACTCTTGTCAACAGCCTCGCCCTGCTTCCTGTTCTTGCCCATCAGTCTAGATAAGTTAGCCTGCTCTAGCTCGAGCGAATTGGCCGCCTCGATCGCCTCGTCCTGCAGCTCCGGGCTGGAGCCGATGCTCTTCTCCCTCTCCTTTCCCTTGCCCTTGTCTCCTCCTTGCTGCTGATGGCGCCCGTCGTGAAGATGCTTCATGCGCCGCTGCACAGATAGGTTGTAGATGGACTCCTCCACCGTGCCGTCGACAATGTACAACCACACGGTGGTCTCTTGCTCCTGCCCGATGCGGTGCACACGCGCAATGGCCTGCAGCTCAAGCGCCGTGTTGACTAGCGGCTCGCAGAGGAACACGTGCGCGGCGTTGGTGAGGTTGAGGCCCGAGGCATGTGCGCGCGCGTACAGAAGAAACACCTCGATCGACGCGTCCTCTTTGAAGTCGGTGACGCCGTTGGGCTTGTCGAAGGATGTGTAGCCGATACGGTGTCGAGAGAAGGCGAGGCCCAGCACGGCCAGGAAGTCAGCGTACTGCGAGAACACGATGGACTTTTCGCCGGGGTGGTTTTCGCGCAGCCAGATGAGGTGTCGGGCGAGATTGTCGACTTTGGTCGTGAACGCTGGGCCGTGGAGATCGATGTTGCGGATCTCGTTGAGCTTATCGGCGCTAAATTCGGTGTAGATAGCTGAGGTCTTGAACTTCGGCTCATTGCCCTTGGAGCCGTTCAACGCAGGCTTAGAGGGCGATGGGCCCGGGCCAGCCTCGGAGCGGACTGTCAGCTCTTGCGGCTTGAGCGTGATGTCGTGAAGGTTAGAAGAGTTCAGAGCTTTCTTGCAGACGGGGCAGTTCCTATGCGCACTGAGCCATAGCTGTTCATGCCAGTCAGTAAAATAGTTCTGTAGGATCCGAAGTATTGAGTAGAAGAGAGAAGTCCACAGTAACACCTCATGAGAGCCTCGGACATATCCCCTGAACAAAGCTTCCACGGAGAGATGACTTCCATCCGAACTGCCTTGACAGCCATGGCCAGTTGACAGTACATGGAAGAGGAAAGTCTGGGCAAGGCAGGAGGGGAAGCAGGTCTGACGTGCGAGGATTAACTTACAGTAATACAGTTCTTGCAGAACTGATGACCACAAACAGTGAGAGTACCGATTGTGAAGTTCTCCCGGCAGATGACACACATCCGAGACTCCCCATCCGCATCGTCGATATCGCGCAGGTGAAGGAGGTATCTGTGCTTGGCCTTCGCCACATCCAATCTCTTCTCAAGTATCTCGGCTTCCAGCCCCAGCTCCATGTACCTCGCCGCATCTATTGGTCCTTCGTATGCTGCCACCTGGTCTGACACGTTCTGAAGCTGTCGGTAGAACTCGACGCGCGCGTTCATCGTAGACGTGAAAAGATCGAGTTCCTGGTTCATTGCCGTGGCAACCTTCCACTGCTTGGTGAACTGCTGCTGTGTGAGCTTGATTTGCTCGTCGAGAATGTCCGACTCCACCGTTGCGCGATGAGAGCCTCGCTCGGCGTCGGGCTTGAGCTTGGCGAACGCGGTACGCAACTCGAATAGTGACGCTTTCACTGAATTCGGTCGCAAGGCGTTGGTCTTTGATTTTGGCTTGATCTGCTCTCTGGCTTGGAGCAACTCGATCAGCTTCTCTGGGAAGGGACCGTCGCCATCCTTGGCCATTCGAATGGAGGTCTTGGCTTCGTGCTCCACCAATTTGTTGGTCTGTCCCGTCAGAGCAGCTTCACGATCGGCGACAGCGGTTCGGAGAGCCTGAATGTATACGACAATTTCTTCCATGAGTTTCGTGGATTCTTCGTATTCCTCTCCTGTCAACTCCAACTCGCCCTCTTCGTCTACGAGAGGCTTTAACAGGAGTTGAATCACATGCTCTCGCCATTCGTCCAGCTGATCTGCTTGATCATTCAGCTCCGCGGCCAACATCACGAGACGCTCGGCAATTTCTCGGCCGTCGATTCCCTTTGGACTGATAGCCTGATACTCCGGAATGGAAGCAAAGGACTGATCGGATGCGTGGGACGAAATCTTCTTCATGAGATTGAGTGCTTTGCGACGGCTTTCCTCCAGAATCTCCAGGCGCATCATCTTCGCCTGTTCGTAGCCCTCTGACTCCAACTTCTCAAGCCGCTTGAATTCGTCAGAGTCTGGCTCGGTCACCTCCGGGTTTGACTTGATCTGGAAGTAGGCGTTTGCTGCAAAGAAAGTAGCCTTGTGCTGAATTTCCAAGGAATATCGCAGTCGCCTCCGGGCCTCTCCTATCCGGCCGGTGTTGTTCTCCTCAACTTCTTCGTCGTCTTCCTCCTTATCAGCATCATCTGTGGCTGGTTTGGCCGCCTTTGCTTGCTCCATCTCGCGCTCTAGTTGCTTCCGAGCTTCGTCGACGATCTTTTGATTGGCGGCCTGGACCTCTAACCAGAGCTTCAGAGCATCACTCGCGCGTTTGCAGCTCTCCATTACTTGACCCCTGGTAAGTGTCAAAGAGAACAATGCTCGCTGTTCGGTCCGAATCGCATTTTCACTGTTGTCAATCATGGACCCCAGAACCTCCGCAATGGTACGCATCGGGCCATTACGACCACCCAAAGCTCGTTTGTTGCGGGCACCAACTTCAGGGTGCAGAGCCGTCTGCCTCAGGCGATCCAGAGCTGCTCGCATTGACTCCAACACCCTGGGGTCGTCTGGGTCCCAGTCAGGTCGCAGAGGTTCTCCGTGAGTATTGAGACCACAGCGCTTTACAACCTCTTCAAAAAGACTTTGGTAGTGCTGTTCTTCAACGGCTGTGAAGGGCATGGTGATAACATATCGCTTCTGCGGGGGAATGTCAATCTCGTGCCGCACAAGGCGCTTCGAATGGCGGAGGGCGAGCCGGTTGAACAGGTTCTTGAACCCATCCTCATGAGACCGAATCAGAGTATTCCAGGCGTTAAAGTTGGATGCGTAAGGATCATATCGCAGGAAAAGTAGCAGGCCACGAAGATCTAGACCAATGAGCGTCAGTATATGCATGTTCCAAGAATAGAATCAGCAGCTTTGGAAATTCACTAGCAGTCTGTGTTCGATTCACGCAATCCAATGTCATTCTTGTAGGACATGCACAAAGGTAGACTTACCCTCAACTGAGTCTTTACATGGTGTTCCAGTGACACCCCAGGCATTGACGCGAGGTAACAACCTCGCAAGGGTAGCTGACTTGGAAACGCCGCTCTCGATCATCTGCGCCTCGTCCATACACACTCTCCACCAACGAAGCTGCGTCAGAGGCGAGCGAGGTCGGTGGTATTTTCTTGGCGCTCGTCTTGCTCGGTCAGGCTCACCGAGCGCGTAGTCAAGCTCTTGGGTCAAGACGTTGTAGGTGGTGACGACCACGTCATGGCTTCTCAGCTTCTCCACGAGCGCGTTTGCCTTGCTAGTCTCCTCGCGGCTGGAAGTAGTCAGGCCTTTGTAATGCATCACGCGAAGGCGAGGAGCATGCTTCGCGATCTCTTCTACCCACTGTTTCCGGAGTGGTGACGGAGCCACAATTAAGGTCGCTGCCGTCGTCTTCATTTCTTCGCCTAGGTAGTAGTCGAAGACGATGTCGGGACCTGGAGGTTGGGGATGCAGCGATAGTAACGCTACCAGCTCGACGGTCTTTCCCAGTCCCATCTCCTCAGAAAGGATGCCGCCCTTGAAGTCCTGTCCTGATTCCCGGAAATGAGTCGGGTCTCTTGTGATCTTTCCAAGCACTGGGTCAATGTAGACAGACGATCCTAAGACATTCATGCGTTTGAAAGAGCGAGGTCCTTCTGGAGCCAATTTGATCATCTCTGTCACACCATTGCCGCTGTCGTCTTGAGACCATTCAACACCCTCGCGTTTCATCAACCACTTGACGGCCCGGCGTTGGAAAGGATACAACTTTGAGGCTAGACCCGGAATGACCGTGGTCTCTGGAGGGGTATCGTCGGGATCGGGAACGTGTGCTGCTTCGTAGAACATCTGAGGGGAGCAGGAATTTGTCGCCTTATCGGCTGTACTAAACATGTGTGGAAATGCCACTGCTAATACTTCCTGTCGGAACTTGCGCTGATGTGCTGCCAGCTTCGGCGCATAAATGGTGGTGCTGACGTTCCAAAAGAGTTTGAATGTCAATCCAAGCATCGTCGTGGTTTCATCAGCGCTAAGTTCGCCATCACAGGCGATCCAGCAAGCGTCCTCGACATCGGGGTTAGACCAAAGAGAGCTGTGTTGGTTGAGTAGGCGCGAGACTTGGTCCGGGAATGTGAGGCTATTATCTGGGAGGCTGTTATCTGGCACGAAGGACACGCAGAATGGGTCGATCTGAGCGGACGGTTTGGTGGCGAGAGTAAGAGATGCTCCTAGAGTGAACTTGAGAGCGGACTGAAGGTTTGGAAGTGTGACGAGAGGGATAATGCCCGAGCTAGGTCTTAGAGCAACTATCTTATGTTGCCAAATGACGACTGAGTCGACGGTGGGTGTAGGATCCGTCTTGCGGCGCTTGTTGGCTGGACCTGTGCGTCTGCTGGTGGTGCTCGATGTGTTGACTTGCTGTAAACGTTCCAAAAAGTCCGGCCCAAAGGGATCTATGCGATGGTCAGTCGTCTCGAGGTAGTAAGCATTTCAGATCCAGTGTTTCACGAACCGGTATCTTCAATCATGACATGAAGAGGCTCAGCGCGATCCTCGCGTGCACGCTTCGCCCTCCCAGTTGCCTTGCGTCCACCCATAGTGATATATTTGCCACACGAGACAGGCCCCGGGGGTTAAATTGATGAATCGATGTACGAAGGCCCGGGTTAAGGGAATGGGAGTGTCGCCCAGAAAGGAAATGGAGTAGAAGCAAAAGTTGGTGCAGTGGGTGAGAAGAATAAAAGGAAAGTAAGTGTGCAAGGCTTCAGCACTGTCTGGGTTTAAGGTATTGTAAGTGGTTGCGTGAACCAATCGGTCCAGGGTCTAAACGCCGATCATTGCCGAATTGGGGCTCAGGTACCAGATGTCTCCCGGTCACCTCGTTGTAGCCTGTCGCGAAGCAAGAATCAAAGGCGCCTTGATAATAAGTCAGACATCTCTATGAATACTGAATCTTCGAAAGAGAAGCATATATTCGTTTCCATTGTCTTTTGATCTAGATTTGCAGGTTGTTCGCAGCCTGCAGTTGAGCAACGCCATGTGCCACTACGACCTCCAGATACCTGTACTGGTGGCAATCACCACCAGCACATTTTGAACATTTGTTCGCGAGTTTGGAGAGAGAACCAAGCCGGGACTCTTTTCAAGACGCTTCTTGATTATTTGAATTCAGCTATTCGTCCCAGAGAATCGCAAATAACAATACTTACAAGTAGTTTAGGAGTACCTACTCCGTATAAGTACTTAAAGATTGCGGCCGAGATGTGCCGTCTGAGATGAGATAAGACTTACATGACGTCCAGCTTGTGCTTAACGCCGATGAAATGAAGCACGGACCATGCAGATTTTATTCTGGGACCAAAGAAACCGCGACCGCGACAGCGGCCGGCCTCCCCCTCGTAGCTCCCAACAGTAATGCTGTCTGGCTCAGACTGGGAGTATGTGCGCCAGCCAATCCTCTGCACCTTCCCACAGCCTAAAGTCAACCATTTAACCCACCGACCCTGCCCAACAACCTCCACCACCCCTCGCAGCACACCATGAAACCATCACGACTTCAATCGGCCCTCAGCCCCCTCCTCCTCCTCCGACCACGGGCTCCCGCCAGCGCCGCCACCACTCTCCGACCCACCACCACAGCCACGAAGCAGCCCATCCAACAGATCCGCTGCGCACACAAACGCGCCCAGCCACCAATACCGTCCCCTGTGCCCTTCGTCCCGGACGTCAAGACCTTCCTGACCCTCATCGGCCGCGGCCTCGGCCAGCACACGGCCAAGTTCCCGACCTGGGAAGCGCTCTTCTCCCTCACCTCGCCGCAGCTCAAAGAGCTCGGCATCGAGCCGCCGCGCACGCGGCGCTACCTGATCCACTGGCGCGACAAGTACCGCCTGGGGTACTTCGGCCCGGGCGGCGACGTCCGGCACGTGCGCGCCGAGGACGGCGTCGCGAAGCTCGCGGTCGAGGAGACGCCCGCGGGCCCGCTGACGACGGTGCGGCGCGTGTACAACATCCCGTTCGACAAGAAGGTGGAGGAGGTCGCCGCGGAGGACAAGGTGCGGATCGAGGGGTACAAGGCGTCCGGGGCGGGAGTCTCGGGCCCGCATGCGCTGCCGATGAAGGGCGAGAGGGCCGCGTTGCTGGCGCCTGTTGAGGGGCTTTGGGAGCATAAGAGAGGGCACAAGGTCCATGGCGGTGAAAGGCGGCGCAAGGAGGTGTTATTTAAGAAGCGGGTCGCGGAGAAGAAGGCGCAGAGGGAGGCGCTGGGCTTTACATGAGCGTGGGAAAGGAGACGAAGTGGACGAAGAAAAGAGGGGTTGCACAAAGAAATTGATATTCTTGTGGGCATGGTGTCCGGGCACAGGTTTTAAAGACAAAGCCTGTTTGGCATGTGTACAATCTACGATCCACGCACTCTTGCAACACAATCAATCGCCTAGAAAGCAAACCAGTCCTTTTCCATACTCGGCACTTCAAGATTGCTAACAGCACCTTGTGGATCTCGAAAACATTATTTGCGCGCGAGCATGGTGCACGAGCATCAGGAATGGCCGTACGAATTTGAAGCTCAGGAGCAGCGAACTGCGACTGTGAAGCTGTCTATGCCGTATCGTTGGGCGCCCGTTGCTGATTATCCAAATGCAACCATAAGCAACCATCTTATACGATCGCATACCAAGCGGCTACGCGGTAGGCCTACAATGCAAGATGGCTGTGCACGTACTAGCTTCCAGGGTTATTCAGTACCTAGATAGTCCTGTGCTGGCACCTGTGCTTTTTGTGCGAACCCATGCGTCCGCAGATAATAACATGCGCAGCTTTGAATCCATGTCCACGCACAGCCTGCAGTGTCAGTCATTGACTGGGTATAGTGTACATTGAGTTTCGATTGGGCATGTCAAATCCAATACGCCAGCTTGTTGCTTGGGCCGAAGTTCTGCCCAAGAGTTGTGCCTTGGAGTCTCTTAGTCGGTCCTGACTGCGTGATGATAAGCTGTCTACTCTCCGCAATTTTCGACGTCAATTCTGGTTCATGTATTCGGTCTAAACAGCTGGCGTAGTAGGACTGCATCTGGTCCACTTCGTTGGGAATGCGGGATCCTATATCCCCCCTCTGGAAATTCATCCGTCCTTTCAACTCCTGTTCAATTCATTCGAGTTGAGTATTTATGAGCTACGCCGATTGCAGCTTCCTGATTCTGTGTCAATAGTGCTGGTCGGGACGTTAGTGTCCTGTATCTCCTTGGTGCTCCAATAGTAACGATATGCACAACCTTTTTCTATGCTCTGTGCCCATATTGAAAGAATATTCTCACTGCTTGACACGTAATGAACGTAGCCAAATGCCGTGGGAGCTTGTAGTCTGTGCCTATTTGTGGGCGCTGGTGTCAGAGTCTCGTTGAAACTCCTGGCATCGTGTAATTTTCACTCTTTACATGAGAATAATCAATATTTGCGTGAAACACCATTTTTTTATTTTTTTTTGATCAAGTCACTCTCATCGCGACTAGTTGTGTCATTTTTTCATACGTTCATGCGAATGCAAAGAGTGCATGCACGTAGCGTCAACTTGTGTGCCTCGTGGTCGCCATGGCTCCAAATAGCCCCGCATTTTAAGCTTGTGTCACCCTCGGGCCGCTCCGCACACTCCCACGCTGTCGGGTCTGCCCAGGCGCTCGTCTGGCAAGCCATTGGCATTTGTGCTGTCCGTGGATCTCGGCACCTTTTTGTCCTATGCTGCCTCTGAGCTATAATATGTAGGTACTGAGTTGATCAGAGTTCGAACTTTCTTGTGTATCTCTCACATATCAAAGGGATGCAACGTATCCTCAACTCTCAGGATGCGATTGCCCGAGGTGACGAGTGCATTCCCCACCCCCAGCACCAACAACCTGCTATCACGAACGTCATCGAAGAAAGAAAGACGCGCAGACCCCATGATGATCGGTTCCTGACACCTTTCCCAGTATTATGGTTAGAGTTTAGCGTAAATGTGTCGTGCTCCCAGGCCCCTGGGCAGCCACCCGAGTGGTTGAGGCTCACCGCCAAAGTCCGCGTCATCCCATACCCAGGCTGACATTCTGGATGCCTTACGCGTGGCCAGACCAGCCTTACCTGGCTCCACCCCTCCATTAGGACATGACGAACGCGTGTTCATGGTAGAAAAAGCCCTGAATATTAGTATTTCAGAATCAGATCAGAGTTAACGATCAACGATTGACGATCGACAAGGGAGGAAGGATCTCGGAGTACGGATACGCAGGCACGGGTCCGTGAACTCGGCCGGTTCTAACTCCGCACTCTTCGGAATTCAATGTTCAATACGAGCCCAGATGCAACCCCGACGTCAGCGTCAACCAAGCTCTGCCTGCTAAATGAGGCACTAATGCGAGATAATGACTCTTCCTCAGTGTGAGTCTTTTCTTCGACGCATTGGGATCCCTTCATCATTACCGCATTGCGTCTCATGCTCCTCTCAGTCTGGGCAAAGGTGAAGTTTCTTTGCGTCACCTGGCCATGAAATAGGAAAGATCCGTGCCGTGTATCCAATACAGCACAGCACAGAAGCGGTATTTTCAACTCAGCAATTGGCGAATCAAGAGAGGCATTCGAGTTTCGCAAGTGTCGCCTGACCCGCGCCGGGGGCTCCTCGAGCGTTCCGATTCTCGCCGGCTGCCCGGACTGGCCCGCACCGTAACATCGAGCGGCGCTCGGCATGCCCTGGCCCAGGGCCGGGATCCACTCTGCTGTCATCTCGACATGAACAAGGATTGTTTTAATCTTGTTCCCTTCTCAATCCGACTCCGATGGCCGACTTGGACAGATCACCTGCTCCCCAAACGAGACTCCCAATTTGTCATTCTCAATCAGAGCTCGACACTAAACCCGACTTGCACCGGTGACTCAGCGTGGGATTCTCGCAGGTTGCCAGATTACTCGCAATGAGTCACCCCGGGTTTCAGCGCCCGCAGTCTGGGACTTGCTCTTCCAGACACGGGTGCCCGCCGACTGGCTTCACAATCCTGATAATTGCCGATCGTCATCTGGCAAGCTATGCAATGTCAACTGTTCCCGTGGCTTCGATACAGGCTGTGCTTCCTCCGCGAAGTAATACCGGGCAAGGTCGGATGGGATATCACTCGTCTGGCTTGTCACTGTTCTAATGCTCCCTAACATTTTCAAAGTCATGCCTCTTCTGCGCTGCTCTCTGCGATAAGATCGACAAAACCCGTTTGTCTGGGGGCACACTGCGTATCATGGCTGCAGGTTGCGGCGCGCCAACGACATCTCACGTGGCCGAGCAGGGTTTACCGCCACGGCCTTCCATCCGGCCATCCTAGGCGCGTCTGTCCATGGACTTTTTGCACTACGTTCCCTCCAAACGTCACCTTCTGCAGCAAGCCTACATTCTTTTGTTAGAAACCCACTATGGCTACAACTTTGTTGACCAAGGCCACGACTCTAGCGTACGTCCGCCCAGTTTTTCAAATCCAACAGCGCGTCTACGTCTTCAGCCGCAGGACTACACCTCCAAAGGATTCTGTTGGGTAGCAACAAACACACCAACACACCCTCGCGAACAGCCATACAGTGCAGCCGCGCGTCACTCACATGCGTCACTGCAAGACGAAGGCCACGGGACTGACTTTCGGCGGCTCTTTCTGCCCCATCGGCGACGCCGTGTGGGCTCGCAATGCTCAACGGTCGTTGTGCTGAAGGGTGCAAGACCAGATGTCAGCAGTCTGCTCCCAAGGTGTGCCCCGCGCGTCGTCCCAGGAACGTCAAGCCACACGTCAGACCGGATGCGCCAACCGAGGTTGCAAGCTATCTGCAAGTCTTCGCTCCGCATTGCAAAGGCATATTGTTCTGGACAAATTACAACGCACACCGGCGAGAAAACTACCAACAATTTCGGCCTGGTGCGTAAAACTGCTAGTCGGGATGATGTTACAGCGTGCTAGCTGGACGAGACATCCGGCCGCCACGCGCAGTGCGTTGACGGCGAGATTCGAGGATGCCGCATGGCAACTGTGACAAGCTGCGATACGCTGTGCTATTCACACACGCCAGTCGTTCTGCTTCCCATACTCTCGGGACGATGTCAAGATACTCCTCCAAGTACCCCTGGATCTGACTGCCGACGACGCGGCCGAGTGTCCCGCCTAAGTTCCAAGCCCGGACTCATTCTATGGCCATCCATCCATGTTGTGCATACAAGTCTTGAACTCTAAAGCTAGCTTGCGCAACTCAACATGAGCCTCAAAACAGGCAGACAATTTATGGTATGCCTTCAGTATGACAGAAAGCTGCCGCCTCATGAATCCATATGATCTTGTGGACGACGCCTGCGAAGGCAGCGAAATGACTGGTCAATCTCGTGGCAGAGCAGTGTTGTCTGCCTGCTGTGGTGCAGCAATACTCCTTGGGAGTCTCCACATTCACAGATTTACAAGCTGAGACTCAGAGACTGCGTTGGAAACTATCTGGAGCCAACGAGACCAGGTACGCCACGTTGCGACCAGGCAGACACGGGAACAACTCATGTGTGCGGTATAAGTTCGCATCGAATCTTCTTTTCTCGTCAACAAGAACAGCCTCCTCATGATTCATGACTTCAAGTGGAATTTGCCAGACGAAACTGTTCATCGTGTCCACAAGTTTTGGGCGTCCCTCCTCTTTTGGTTTCTTCACTTCTCACGTCGCTAATGCATGTCAGACACGCAAGGCTGGGTCCAAGCCGACCCCGGTCGGGTCCGGGGTTGAACAGTCATACTGCGAGTCTTACACTACTCCCTGGGCTTCCTTGCAAGCGCAAGCTTTCCATTTTGTCGGGACAGGTCTTCCATGGCATGGATAGTTGCTGCCTTAGGACTCTACCTCACCAGTGTTAGTTGGGCCCACAATATGGTGGACCAAGTACCTGCCCTCTTCCTTGCTAATCTCCCTCTTGTTCCCGTGGCCCAGCCCGGATGCGGTTACAAGAGGGCATGTCCTATGGATACCAACGTGCGGTTCCTTTGGACGCCCTCGTCGCCTCTCCTCGTATACTGCACTCCATACCTGACCGTCGTCTGCCAAAAACCAAACATGCCTGCCCCCTTCACCATGTTGACTGCGCCTGCGTCACCCGCTGTCGCGGCTGGTAGTCATCGTACCTCTTCGGAGTAGTCATAATCTATTCTCCGGCATGGCCCGGAGCCTCTCTTCTGCTCACCTCCTCCCGAAACCCTACGCGTCTGCCTCAGGGTGTACGTTGTAACTTACACGTCCCTATCCTACCCTGGTCAGCCTGGCCTTACCTGATCGGGTAGGGTGAGGACTATGTATATATTGTTCAGATGTTGCCACCTGGATATCGATCTCATACCTGCCCCAGGCCTTCACATTCACGTTGACAAAGCGAGACCTTCACGCTATCTACTTACTACTCCTGACTAGTCTGTCATATTGTGGTTGACTAGGCACATCACCTTATATCACGGAGAACAATATCAAAACTGTGTGCTTGGACATCACGCACCAGACTGTCATTATTACCAGTCATCAGACAGTTTTGAGGAAGTTATCTCGGCGTGGACATATTGCCCACGGCCTCATATGTCCACATCAGAGGTCTCTGGCATAACAGAGTCTATCGCCGATCTTGCCATTACAGCCACAGCTCTTCCAGAAGAAAGAGAACAACCCTCTGAGCAGAAAATCACGCCTCGACAAGCCAAGTTTCCAGCAAACATACGCGCAGACGATACTTGGGCCGAGGGCAGACCCAGATCAAGCAACTCAGGTTCCCAAACAGAGACAGAAGAGACCGCCAACATGCCCTCCGGTTCCTCCTCAAAACACCACTCCTCCTCCTCTTCCAGCTCCAAAAAGCACCACAGCTCCTCCAGCTCCTCCTCCAAACACCACACCAAGGGCGACGACTGGAGCGACGTGACGGAGCCCGAAGAGCGCCGCCGAATCCAGAACCGCATCGCGCAGAGGAAATTCCGTGAGCTAGCTACCATCCGCCCACGCACCCTCCACGAGTTAGACTAACCCCACCCCTTCCCCTCAGGCGAGAAGGCCCGCGAGCAAAAGGAGCTCCAAGAGCGCGAGGCGCGCAACCAGGAACTCGCCGGCGCCTCGTACAGCGTCCCGCAGTCCGGCGACCTCACCGCGGCCGACCAGCTCTCCGGGCTGCCGTGGGGCGGGCTCAACATCCCGCACATGGTGCAGCGCGGCCACGAGAGCCACAGCGGCGGGAGCCGGCATTCTGCGGCGGGCCAGCAGCAACAACATTACGACTCGCAGCAGCAGCCGCAGTATTACGACCCGCAGGTGACGACGACTTATGGAGGTGGGGTGGACATGGGCTATGAGTATGGGTATGAGGCCGACGAGGGGTATTATGCGGCGACTGCGACGGGCGTTTCGTCGTCTGCTGCGAGCTCGTCGCCGGGGTATTTCTCGTATGATGCGTTTCCGGGGGATGCGGGTAGTCAGACGGGGTCGGGGTCGGGGTCGAGGTATTAGATGGGCCTTGTGCAGTGTAAGTTCCTTTGGTCCCGCGCTTGCGTTTTTCTGGAGGTGCCTCGGAAAACTGACGACTTGACCAGCAAATGATTTTGTTAGACGTTGGATTACGGCAGATAGCACAGCTCGTCTGAGTGACGGGATATGTATGGACCACGATGGCAGTGCGCCGCTTTGGTGTCTGGGAATTGGATGGGACGGAACCAGCACTCAACTCATCAAGAGGATGGTCGCCTCTGGCCCTAACCGTCCGGGAAGTGCTTATTCTGGGTGGCGTCTGGGCTGTCGAAATGGGCAAAGTGGATAGGATACACCAATCTCGTCTTATTCTAGAGGCACGAAAAGCCTCACGACTTAATTATGTCTGATAAAGATAGAGAGAAAAGGAACGTACAGGCTTCAGTGATTTTCGACTTCCAGTCAACTCGTTGACATCGTAGCTTGGAGTTTCAAGTCGCCCTCCAGCCGAGTAATTACTGCAATATGAAAGTCCTGCCCGAACTTCTCATCGTCTAAGCTTGCCACCTAAAGCACGCTTTTTAGACACCACTGAACCGCTTCGGCATAGTTTGGGCCCCCAATTTCCAAGACAGACGCCGTCGTCTTGGTGGCGATGGTCTGCTTGGTGAGTACGTCGCCGAGGCTCATCTCCTTGGTGACGAACAAGCCTTCAATGTGCCGCCCGACGATGAGCTGTATCAGAACCAGTCCCAGCGAGGAAAACGTTGAGGTCGACGGGCCTGGGTGCCGCTTGATCAGGTGCGAGTGGATGTGTGAGTCTTATGGATGGCATGGCCAGGGCCTTTGCCAGCAGAGAACGATCCAGACGCAAAGAGTGAGTGCCGGGAGCCGCAGTGTCTATCAGAAATCTGACATCTCCCAGGATCATGGGTCTGGTAATCCACGAAGTTCTGTGCAGGTGAAGTGTGCCTAGGAGAGTGCTACCGCTCTCGGATCACTTGAGCAGATTGGCAAGTTTGGTTTGCGACCGAGAGCGTCTCGCCGGCTCCAGCTCACTGTTCTGGTTTGACAAAGTCGTAAGAACAGCATTGTTTCCTTTCAAGCGAGACAAAATGCTGAAATAGTCTTTTTTCTTCACCGTGAAGTGAGCTCCGTCTGGTAAGTGAGCTCTCTCAAGATAGAGCCTCGGTCCATCAGATGAGTCTAAGAATATGGGGACACTCGCTGTCAGTGTCTGTCCTGAACCGGGCCCATATAGACCACACCAAAGAGCATGGTGGGGATGCACTGAACTCGCCGTGTCCGTAAATAGCTAGCTTTTGTCAAAGTTCAAGCGCTGCTTGCCTCATTTCATCCACACGCTCTTGGAGGACCTGCGAAGACCTCCAAAGGCGCAGCCGGACTTGTTCATCATGTTGTTTCTACCCTGGTCCAAACGGATCAGCTATCATAATATCTAACGCGCTATCTGCAGCGGTGCCCCTGAACAGGATCTCACACGTGTTTTGTAAGATCTGTTGCTCTGTGCTGAGATCCCGGATCATGAACGTCAAGTCACGCTGAACGTTCTTCAAGGAATAGAGTATAGTGCGATATGTCTGGAGAGCTGTGATGGCCAAAGGGATGACTCCAAGGACTAAGCCAGCTGCTTCCATTGTCCGTCATGAGCAGCACCGTTTATTTGGTAGTTGATGAAGGCAAAGAAGCAAGGGACGCTTCTGTTGATAGTGATCGGGCACAGTCCTGTCAGGTCGAGCTGCCATCGTTCCACGCAATTCAGCAGATCTCATCAGGACTCTACCTAGGTATCCACATACCAGGGGCTCTGTATGCGTTTGAAGCGAAATGGCAGAGAGCCGACAGGCGGAGCCAGCAGTCCCAACGCCTTGGGATGATGCGTTAGAGCCTCGTGAGTGTGTGTATATTTCGACTCTCATCCCCCCACCCCGCTTCGAACCATCGAAACTATCTCATCGCCCCTTTAGGAACAGCCTTCCAGCAACTTCCCATGTGGTTTCAACACTGTCCCTACATTCAGAGCTGCACTGAAGATTTTACTACGGTATGCCTCATGATCACTAATGTTCACATCTTCAGTCTACCAAGCCGAACGAAGACGACTTGAAGCCTTGGGAATCCCCCTCGCAGAGGACCGAGAAAAATGAGAATCACGATGGCAGACTTGAATCACAAGGGCCACTCTCCGCCAGCAACTGGAATTTTTGAGGTCAACGAGCAGGAGTGGAGCTGAAGAAGCAGGAAGCCACCTACTAAGTAGGTACGCTCCGCAAACGCTCACTCGTCATTTGCTGGGTTTGAGCGTTCCTGAGAATCAAGTCGCGGCCATATCTGAGCAGTATCAAAATACACATACAGCAGAGACGAAGCATTTGGTCGGGTCAAGCGTGAATGACGGGGAAACTTCGACTGCATGCGCAGGCACCTCTAGGGCTCATCGACCGTCGAGGCCTAGAGCCATGGTCATCAATACGAAATGCTGTTAGTCTTAATGACTTCTTGCAACCCTCAAAAGACGAAGGGTGAAGTGACCAGGAGCAAGAGCGAGCTGGTGTACCTCGCTGTCCGCGTCACGGCGACTTCAGGAAAATAATTGATGAAGAGGCTGGACGCAGTTGAAGCGGCCAGATGCTCCAGGCTACACACATTTCTGGGTATCAGCATGAGCAGTTAATAGACTTCTTTGTTGTACATTTCGTGAACTTACTTACTAAGTAATTAAGCCGGCCCTTGTTGTCCTGGCCTACATGTAGAATCCGAACGCGGAGCCTGCGGGGTATCTGTCCAGCATCACATTGAGCCGGCTTCACATTTATGCAATGATGTCTGCGAAGGCCCCTAGCTACGCTCGGGCGAACTTGTTGGTGCATGGGAAATACTATTTGGCCGGGCGATTCATCCGATGCTAGTTACCAGAACCAATTCACAAACAAGTTGGTGTTACAACTCTCAGGAACTTCATACACAGAAACTCAGCGCTGTCATCGTCTACGATTACACTTCAAAACTCATTGCAACCTTGAAGGTAAATCCACCGCCTGACAGATCAATGAGCTATCCCCAACTCACTGGCCGAGTGAAATTGTGAGAAATTCCAGCACAATGTCAAACTTCTCCCGACTCCCTCCTTCCGGCATTCAAGTCGCTATCGTAGGCGCCGGCTTTGCAGGCCTCACCGCAGCCATCGAGTGCGACCGTAAGGGCCACGAAGTGATCCTCTTCGAGAAGGTCGCCAACCTGAAACCCCTCGGCGACATCATCAGCTTCGGGCAGAACTCGTCGCGCATATTCGCCAAATGGCCCGGCGTCATGGAGCAATTCGAGCCCATCATCCACAAGGCCACCGCGCTGCACTACCACAACTGGGAGGGCAAGTTTGCGACCACGCAGTCGTGGGCGGCCGAGCGGGACTGGGGCCGGAGCGTGAACGGACACCGAGCGGAGCTGCATCGCATTTTGTTTGGACATGCTAAGGCGAGGGGGATTGATGTGCGGCTGGGGCAAAATGTTACGGAGTACTTTGAGGATGATCATGGGGCGGGGATTGTTTCGAACGGGGAGAGGTTCACCGCGGATGTTGTGCTCGCTGCGGAGGGCGTCAAATCTGCCGGGCGGCGAATCGTGCTCGGTTTTGACGACAAGCCGAAGCCATCGGGTTATGCGGTCTACAGAGCGTGGTTTCCCACTGATAAGCTCAGGGATAATCCCCTAACTAAGCACTTGGTGCAAGGGGATACACACAACGGCTGGATCGGACAGGACATCCATTTCCTGGCTGCCGCAGTCAAGGGTGGCAAGGAAATCAGCTGGGTTTGCACGCATAAAGACGAGGCTGGGATCGAAGAGAGCTGGCAGTTCCCAGGCAAGATCGACGATGTCCTGAAGGTGCTGGACGGGTGGGCGCCTGAGGTCCTCGAGCTGGTCAAAGCAACGCCGGAGGACCATCTGTTCGACTACAAGCTGGTGTTTCGAGACCCACTGCCTACCTTTCTCTCCCCGAAGAATCGAATTGCTCTCATCGGAGACGCAGCGCATCCTTTCCTGCCCACATCTGTGCAGGGAGCCAGCCAGGCCATGGAAGATGGTGTCACACTGGCGGCGTGCCTCGACATCGCCGGCAAAGAAAAAGTGACTGAGGGCATGAGGGTGTATGAGAAGATTCGATATGAGAGAGTCCACAAGATTCAAGCGACGGGCGTTAGTACGAGGGAGAAGTGGCACAAAGCTGATTGGGATCTCATCTGGGAAGACCCCACGCTGCTTCATTTGAAGAGAGAGGAGTGGATACTGAATTTCGACGCTGAAGACAATGCGTACTCTGACTATGAGAAGGCTCGAGGATCGCTGGAGTCATTTGCTGAGCATGGGTCAGCAGGGCATGTGTTCGGTGCCTCACAGCCCGTTGTTGTGTGAGTAGTTACTCGGTAACCACTACTCTGTTGGCCGTCTGCATCAGGTCTTTGAACTCTCAAACGTAGACAGAAAATTCTGCAGCAAGTAAGCCAGGTATCAAAGCTTTACCTGTGATGCATAGCATTCTCCTGAGCCCTGACAGTGTCACAGGACTGAGCCGCTTAGGTAGATCAGTCTATCCTCAATACAATTGGATACATTGACATTCTGGAATGGCAGTTGATTATAGTACGGTGATTTAGTATAGATAGCTGAGCGCTTCAGTATTCTGTCATCCTTTGGCATGATTGGAACCTGGACTGTTGAAGAAATGTGCGGTCATGTTCGCTTCCAAGCAAGTCTCAGTAACGATGCCTCAACTTGAACTCGCTTATTGTTGGCGTGTTAATTACAGACTTCAAAGCGCATTTGAAGCTGCCTAGACCATTGTTGTTCAGGGAACATGGTTACCTAGGTATGTACTTGAGAAATGTGAATGTCAGCAACATCTTGACATTTGTAACTCCATGACCAAAACCAAAGGCAGTTGACCAACTGACCTGGCACTGGTTCCGTCACGCGCCCAAACTCGAAATCGCATTACAGGGGTTCCACGCAATCGATTCTTTTTGAACTAGGTTTTGCCCTTTCTGCGAGCTTGCTAGCCTTGCAAAAGGTTGTCGAGGCAAGGCTGTAGAATCAGCTATGGCCGTGCGGTCAGCGACCGCTAGCTGGTCGCTTGTTTCGAATCACTGCACCGCAATGTCAAATCGCAACTTTGCGACCCCAAATGGCCGCCACATCGCAGGATCTCTTCGGTCTGCCAATGCGCTTGGGCCGCTGCTTATCTTGGTGGAGAGGATCCTACCACGGCCGATGGCAGGCGGCCGGAACCCAAGGCCTTGAGATCAGCCGGCGCCATGACTGCGGCGCAATCTGAGGAGAAGGACTGGTGTTTTTGCATCTTTGCCTCGACATGATATCCAAATTACAGGGTCAGACCTGGTTTGTCCGGCTGTCAAGAATGTCCGCGATGGCCTCGCGGGGCGGGCAGGTTAATGAGATCCTACACAAGTTGCAAGCCAGAATCTATGTCTTGAGTGCGGCTAAAGTCCATTTTACTTCATTGACTTCCTGCTGTTCATTCACTTCCGCTCTCCTAAAGCTCTCTTTCTCATGTTTCTTACCTAGGTTTTTCCCCACAGCACCGCGATCTTGATCTGTTCTTCCTCATGATACTCCTACCTTCTCGCCGCCTTGATTCTGCCACTCACACAGCAAAAGCTGTATCAGCTGCTCAACTTCAGATTGATTCTATGCTAAAGTTCTGCAGAACATCGCCATGTCTTCTGACAATGATTCTGGATATGCACACCCTAAAGGCAGTAGTTTGACGAGCATACAGCAATCGCTGAGCTCTGCAAATACGGGTGAAGTCACAATAACTTTCGAAGCCGACCTGGCCACGTATCTTCGACTCCAACAGACGGACTCAGCGCCAAAGCAGACACTCTCGAACGATATTAGACTCATATCCGCTGGCTCGGATGACAATGTCCTGGCTCTTCCTGCGGCCAAATACGTCCAGGACATATGGGGTGACAACGGCACCAAGATTCTCAAGAAAGTAGAGGAAGCCTCCCTGACAACGAATCTTGGTAAAAACATCCACTTAGAAGTTGGTATGTTCGTCGTCTGCGCATGTTTCTGCATTTAAATGCTGACGATCTCGCCCACAGGTGGCTGCCACATCACGATCACGGTGCGCGAAATCGATAGCAAGACTGCTAAATTCAAGGAGATGGAGGTAAAAATCAGGGAGGACATAATCAAGGCTCACAAGAAAGACGAGGACCGGCCGAGGCCGGCGCAGCGTAAGCAATTTACGGCACAGGTGGTCGAACAGATCAGCTGGCTGGTGGCTGTCGCTGGCAAGAAACCGCTGAAAGAACTCAACGAGTATGTCCAAAATGGTAGGAAGCTTGGGTTCGCAAAAGTTCTCCACATGGGCCCGACGAACCTCAGCATCGGTTGCGAGCCCACAAAGAGATCTGCCTTCCAGGTCTCCATCCCGGTAGCAAGGAGTGACGCGGCTACGGAGAAGAAAGGCCAGTGTTGGAAGGCGATGGTAGGACTGGCTCTGGTCGCGGACGGGTATGCAGAGTCCAGAAGACCGTCACGGGTGTCGGGCCTGGAGGCTACCCTTCCCATCATCAAGCAACTAATGGGCAAACTGTGTGTATCCACTGGCCGCAACTTGTTCCTGAATGGCCCGGCGGCAAAGAAGATGGAAGACTCAAAGGCGACCAAGTCCATTTGGAAGACTGCAACTGCAAAGAGGAATGTGGTTGACTGGCATTTTCCGCTCCACCAGGATCCGGAGTCGATCAGCGAGACCGACCTCATTCTCGAAGACGAATGGAAGGCGGAGGAGCTGCCATTTCCCTCATCGTCGCGGCATTTCGTCGGATGGAGCAAGGATGGAGAGAGAAGTGGTGGTGAGTGGACCGGGTGGTGTCTAAATTTAGGCTCGCGGATGCTTAGTGTTTACATGTAGTGCAAGCTGCCAGGGTCAGGGTGTCCCTGGAGCCCCTGCACTCACTGCCCAGGTGATCAACAACAGGCCTGACCTGGGCAGCTGCCTAATCCTTGCCCCTCACAACCTTCCGTCACATTCGCATTCTCCAAACTCCATCCTTCTCAAACGGCATCTTATTCCACCCTCGCATCTTCCCATCTGATGAAAGTTCAATTCAATCCCCTTACTATTTCCGCACATGAATCGGGACAAGTAAGCAGCTCGTATTCACCGACGCACTCTTCTCCTTACACCAGACACGGGCATTGCACACACAGCACGCACACGACTTACTGATACTGACTATTCTCTCCAGATGTTGTGGTCACTAAAGCAAAAGCAGATGTGCCGCGACACCCAAAGCCAACACGTCTCCAGCTCGTCTTTGGAGCTTCACTCAGTGCTCGACTCTCCCAAGTCTTCAGCATGGGCATCTCAGTCTCAGTGCACCGGAAATATGCCAACCTTCTTCCGTTGCTCGAACCGTCAATGCTTTGGCAATATTACGAGCCCATCCAAAGTTCCACCTTCATTCTTTGGGATGTTGGCCGTAAACGTGGTTGGATGATGGACGGACTCAATATGGCCTTGTACATGCTTCTTGAGCAAATTTCCCGCCACCCTCAAACGAAGAACTTCGATATCTCAAGCCTCAACCACCTGGGCTCCCAAAACCTCTCAGATGCACACGCCGTCCTGATGGATCCTGATAATTTGCACCGCTTACTCTGGGTCACCCAGGACCGTGATGATGTCCCCAACAACACGGGAGACAGAGATGCAAAAAGTAAAGCGAAGGCCACTCGGATATCACACTTGGTGGAGGAGATTTTCAAGACCCTGTGGAAGGTACTCAAAAACAGGGACGCCATGGAGGACGGCCCACCAGGCTACATGGATTACGCTAAGGACCGCTTCCATGCCGCAAATGTAGACGCCAGAATGATCGGTCAGGCTAAGGACTTTTTCCGTGTCACAAATCGAACCGCCACAATCATCGGTCACGACTACAACCAGATGGAAACATATGCTTTGCCAAAGCCCCGATCTATCAAGCTCATTGGTACGCCAAAATGGCTCGGGCTTGCAAATGCTCTGCAAGCAAGCTTTGTGTTTGGAAGTTTCGACAAAGAAGTGCTGCGACCCCGTCCAGGTTCCTGCTGCGGCCATTTCACAGGGCTTCCCCCGGACCATAATCTTCTGGCTGTGGGAATACATACCCTTGGCTTGCTCATCAATGGATATGAACTGGGCAGTTCGGGCATCCCTAAAGATGACGATTATGCATGCAGACTGGAATACGAAGTGGGTTGGAGCAGTCCTGTGAAGCCCTTTGGGCCGCAATGTCCTCCAAATCACGGCCTCGATATGATCAGGGAGAGCTGCTTTCCAATTCAAGAAACCGTGCCCATAACCAACAAAAGGTCTATAAAGGTCCGGGGCGAGAAAGCAGAATCAAAGTACAAGACATTGGTGACGAGGCGCGAGTTCCGGGAGATGGAAACCAACCACCCAAACGGGATTGTTGTCTTTGGAAACAGGCCCCCTGCGAAAGAATTGAAGAAAGAGCTGAAGACCATGGCTGAGGACTTGAAGAACATGCATAAGGAACAAGTGATGGCAACGGCGAACGGCACTCCTGCTGTTGCACCGCCTTCAACGAACGGGCGCTTTGCGAGTGATGCCCTTGGAACAGCGCCCGGACCTGCCCCGACTTCGACACCGGCAGTAAACACGGGCCGAGATGGTAGCTCGAGGACTTCGTCGAGGCAAAGACGGGACAACAGCTCGGCGACCACGGTCGTGATGGGCACTGCCACTTCCACTCCCCCAACAGCTATGCCGCGTGGACCGGCCGCGCAGCGCCCATCCAGCAGCAGCAGCCACAGCAGCGCGAGGTCGCACGGTCCCCCGGGACTTGCGAATACGCCAGCTGCGCGGTCTCACACGCCGTCCTCCGGCAGTCCTGCTTATGCGGCGGGGCCGCAGATATCGCGTGGGAGCAGCATTGCCAGCGCGAGGTCGGAAAGCTCGGCTGTGAGGCCTGTGGCGACTCGTGATTCGCAGCACTCAACAACATCTAGAACGCCGTCAGATGCTGCGAGTGTACACCGTACATCTACCATCGATTCTTTCCGGACGGCAGCCTCTTCGTCTTCTCTGCAGGCAGGGAACAAGGCGCTGCCGACCAAAAACACTCGCCAAAATCGCCCGTAAGCATCCGCTCGGGTCGCTGCCTCTACTCCCAGAAACGTCGTGGCCAAGAGTCCTGCGAGGGTAGGTGAGAGATAATTTAGATGTGGGTATTGTTTTGATTACTGGTCATTTAGCTTCTATTGTTCTGGCGTCGACATTTTCACGTGATGCGTGGTCTGATGAATTGTATCACTATGTTTGAATTTGGCTGGAGTATACGCAACAAGTGTATTGGATACTTGGATTTTTTTAGATCTATACCCTGGACCAGATACAAACTATTTCACGATGATGTTCTACTCGCACTGAGATTACGAACATCGTCCTTGAATGGCAGGCAGGCGTGGTTTCGATTAGGTGACCCAGGTGAAAATTGTATTACAAGGTCAGTTGACATCTGTCCTATTATCTCCTTCAAAGCTAACGACATGGTCTCATCGGCACTCTCACACTGCAATATATACTGGCATCAGCCGCCACAGTGTCTCTCATCACAAACCCAGGAAAACGTCAACATCAATATCAATGCCCCAGCTATCCTGGCATCCCCAGCTGTGTCCGCCCGAAGGGCTCGGCGACCAGTTGCAATCATCACTGCCGTACGTCTCAGTGAACACACCGCACCATGTTCCCCAGCCCTCGCCGTCTCTCTCGATCAATGCGGCATTCACGAACGCAGCCTTGTCGCTGCCACCGGCCGCGATGTTGACGTGGGTCTGCACCACGGCAAGGTCCAGGCACAGATCAATGTTGAACGCGCCGGCGAAGAACGCCTCCTTGAGCGACGTCTCTGGGTGATAGTGCGTCTTACCCCAGCAGCTGTGCGATTTGCTGGAGCCAGAAGGCAGGCACAAGTCTCCAGTGCTGGTGTCGTTGCTCTGCATGTACCCGTTGGAGGCCGTGATCAACACCTGGAAGTCGTCCTGGTACTGGCCAACGTTGGTGGCTGCGGAGGAGTACACGCCGCCGGCGAAGATGCTGCACTTGTAGTTGTACGTGGCGGGCGGGATGGCGCAGCTGCACTGGTCCGGGTTCCAGGACGGGTCGCGCTCGATGAAGATGTTGAAGCCGGTGCAAAGCTCGGTCTCCTCGCAATAAGCGGCGCAAGTTGCAGTGTCGTAGCTCGACAGTGTCTTGTATCCCAGGTACGTGTTTGCGGACACGGCGCCGTCTAGATCGGTGAAGGTCGAGACGTAGCCTGGGGGAGTGGCGGCCTGGGTAGCAAAAGACTTGTATACGGAGTTGGCCAGGAACGCGGAGGCCGAGTCTGCGGTTGGACTTGGGGCAGCACCTGGTGAATGTGGGTCAGTATTATGTGCCCAACCTCCGCAAGGCACATGATTGAACACTCACCAGAAAATTGAGGAGCACAAGGATCTTCGGGGTTGATGAAGCGACGATAAGTTCCAACCTCAGTGGCAGTACTGCACGCAGCATCGCTCGTATACGTTTTTGTGTTGACCGAGCCTGTAGGAGTACAGGTGGACGGAACCGAGACATAGACGCTAGTCGAGGTGCTCGTCGGCGCTGCAGTAGTCAAGCCAGCGGTCGTCTTGGTCTTGCACGTGGCAGAAGATTTTGTCGCAGGAGGGACAGAGGTGGTTGACGCATAACGGCTCGTGGCGCTCGGAGCGTTCGCACAGCCAGGAGGGATCTGGATACCCAGGAGGACAATGCACAGGCCCACGTCCACGTCAACAGCGAGGGTCTCGTGCTTGCCAACCGAGAGCGTGGTGACGCCGGTGACCACCTCCTCGACGGACGCCGCGATCCTGGCTGCGTCGTAGACGACTAACTCCGCGGAGACGCCGAGCACGGGCGCGCAGTGAGGCGTCACGGCGGTTGCGTTTCCCACGAGATCGTAGAAGGCGCCTGTGGCGGTGGGAGAGTCCGGAGCTGTTGCCGCTGGCATTGGAGAGCCCGAGGCCATGGCCGCCACCATGAGGAGGGCGACGGAATGAGTGTTTATCATTTTGAACTTTTTAACTGTGAGAGGCGGCAAAGAAGTGTAGGATTGAGTGGTATGATGAATCTGCTTGAGGGCATGTCCATCAGCCTTGCAACGAGACGGCAAAGCCTGATATTTATACAGAGACCACACGCTGCCGGGACTCTCGCGATATGCTCAGCCCCAGATTAGTCGATGTTTATCTTGTCTCGTCATTTCGAGGGCTCAGCTGAAGCTTCACGATGTTCGCATTCCTCGCGCAGCTGATGCTGTTTGCTTTCGGTGCTGACATGCATGTCAAGTTGTTTTTCGCACCAGTTTGGGTAGTTTCCTGTCCATATTGGGAAGCATCCATGGCAGCGATCCCAATGATCTGAGGCCAGCTCCCTATTCTTCACAGCCTGTGGGGTCTCTTGGTCTGGCCAACTGATTTGTATTGATCCCTTCTGAGGCGAGTCGGAGTTTGCCTATGAAGCAAGCTGTGACCGCATGGGTAAGCCTTCAAGAACACGAAGAGCTGCAGGCAAGCCTTTTCCACTCCTGGTCTCGCGAGACCCACAATGATAGAGAAGCCTAGGGGGCAATCGGTTCCATTTATTTTACTCAATTTATTTTATATCGAAAGTCAATTTACAACGCGGATTTTGGAACAGGCGCTAAGCGTTTAATTTGTAATGTAATAAAGTTAAGCTAGCAAAGCTAATAATAAAATAAATTCAATAATTTAAATAACTTCGAAAATCTTTAAAGCTTTTATAGATCTAATTTGAAATTTGATAAAGAAGAAAACATACGCTTCGTGATTCGTATACGAATAATATAAATTAGTTTATTTCGTTTTATTACCTTTATGGATTACTAACATAAATACTTTTTCTCTAGTAATCTCTATGCCGCCGGTACTAGGTCATTTTATTCCTATACACTCTTTATTACTACACACTTTCGCTATACTAATTTATATGGTAGCTTTAGTAAAGAACACGCAACTTAGATTCTAAATACCAAAACTACCTATATTTCCAATATTTTTATAAAAGTATCTTCTTCTATAATTTTAATATTAAAAAATATTCTATATCGCAAATATACTTTTTGAATAAGCTCTATAATCCTATATCAATAGAATTCAGATATTAGCGTTATAGAAAACAATATATAAGAAAATGTAATTGAAGTGTTGAAATATTGAAGTCATTTTGGTGGCATCACTACTGGTGCGTGTCCATTTGTATATGAACATTAGGTGCAAATACATAACTTTCCATTTCCCACACCAACTTTGGTCCAATACAAGAATCATAGACATCATTGTGATCGCTAGAGAAATGCACCTATAGTCTTCACCAATACATTATCGAATTTTTGGCTGTATGAGGTTGATGAAAGTGACTATTTTGACGAATTTGTGTATGGAAATGTACGTCGAAAGTGCGCAGTAATAAGGAGTGCGCAGGATTAAAGTGACCCAGTACCGGCGGCACAGAGGTCACTGGGGAAAAAACGTTTACGTCAGCAGTCCCCAGGGGTAAATGGCCCGAAATAATCGCTAAACCGATCAGCAATTTAGATGTGTGCGTTTACGACTCGCTACACTCAGAATACACGGAACCGATCGCGCCCCTAATCGCCGAGTTGTTGCTTTTCGTTGAGCTAGGATCTCTTCAGCTTCTTCATCACCCAACTAGGACATCCAATTTGCTAAAGGGTTCCTTTTTGAGCTACATGGTCCTGACTCTCATCCAGGTGCGCAGTAGACCATCTGAATGCTGCAGGAATCCTTGCTATAATCCTCTTGTCACCAACAGGCTGCGCCTCTGCGCTGCTGCGCGAGCCCCAATTCGTACTTGCGTAACTCGGCGTGGACTGGTCAAGAATCCTTCAAATGCAATCAAGTGGATCCGGCGCGCATTCTCACAGGCGCCTTGGTCTAGACAAGGTTTCTCAACTTCACTTCACTGAGCAGACACCTTCGAGAGTTGCTTCGCGGCCACAAGCTTTGACAACGTCACGGAAGTACAGAAGGAGTTGCATGTGATGAATACGACGGGTAAATCGGTACAAACCACTTGTACTGGTCGATAGATTATAACTCAGAGACAGTCTCAGTATCAATCCATTCGACCAAACTCCCATAAAAATTTCAGCAACCAACGTGAAATGCTTTTGTTGTCACTTACATTTTGAGAGACGTCGTCGTTGAACAGGCGCGGAGTCATCAACATCGCGTACCCCTTGAATACAAATGCGGCCCCAAACTCTTTGCTTACTTTCCCGCAGGCGTAAGATCAAAATCGTTGGAAAGAAAGGAAAAGAATGCAGCAGTGGGAAAGAAGGCAAGAGTATTCTGAGCCTTCAAACAACAAGTCTCTCTTCTTCGTGTCATTGCATCAAGCGATGATCACAACGGAAAAAAAAAAAAAGTGTAGCCTTCTTTGCTTGAGCGTGTCGTCCTTGTGCAGGGGCAATGCTAATATTCTCTGTATTGTTTCATTTGACCGGATGCCCGCAGGCAAAGAAACGAAAATGAGTAATATAGAAATGATGAAGGGATGATCGGGTTTATATATTTTCTTTACACTCCCTAAATTTTGTGACGCGAGAGGTTCAGATCTGGAGATCTCGTTTAGTCACCGACGTCGGCGTGAGTAATCGATGTCGACACCCTGGGCAGGCGTACCCTGTCATGCTGCCAAACTGCTTGCTGGGATCAGGGCTACTCGGGCTGTGACGCCGGGAGGGCCCCTGTCAAAAAGTTCGAAGCGGTCTTTGCTCAGTTGACTTCAAAGTTCCTTTGCGACTCGGATTGGAACTGCCCTTTACCACATCCACTTCCGATTGAGGCACGCCAATTGCATACCTCGCAGCTTTTGTCTGACACGCAGACTGGTACGCCACACAGTTTTTAATCGTGGTCTCGACATTGCCAAGATGGAGGAGCAGGCCAACATCAACTTGCAGCGGCCCACCCTAGCTCAGCTCAAGCAGCAGGGCGCTTCAAAGGGTACGTTTTGTCATTTTCCTTTTCTCGACTCTTGACTCCAATCAAATTTCCCAGAAAAACTGCTCACAATCCTATGATCACAGAGGAAATTAGCAAACGCAAACAAGAGCAACGCGCCGAGCGCATCGCCGTGCGACAAGCCAAGCGCGCCGAGAAAGCCGAAGCCAAACAAGCCCGCAAGTCCAACGTGAAGCGCGCCTCAAAGTGGCAGGGCGAGCGCAAGGAGATCGACAAGCTCAAGAAGGCCGCCAACAAGCCGCGCATGGCAGCAAAGAGGCGCAAGCAAACGGAGAAATGGGCGTCGATGCTGCAGGCCCAGGACGAGGACATCAAACGGCGCGCGGCCCAGGCTGAAGCTCGAGCCGAGTCGCACGCAAAGAACAAGGTGGAGGAGGATGTCATCATCAAGCAGCTGTTGCGTGAGAAGCTGAGGAAGTTGAAGGAGAAGCAGGAGACGGATGATTTCATTCCGCTGGAGGATGTAGATTTCACCCTGGCCTTGGCTAAGAAAATAGGCGTCGACCTCGACGACAACGACTCCTCCGGCTCAGACTCAGACTCAAGCGAGCTTTCCGGATCTTCATCTTCCGATAGCGACGAGGAGTCTGACCAGGACGGCTCCAGCGAATCTCCTGAGGCCTCGTCGAAGCCTCCTAAAAAGGAGTCCGCCAAGTCGAAGAAGAACAAGAACAAAGCCGATGAGGTCGCCCCCGAGAACCATTCTCAGTCCGAAGAGCCCCCGAAAAAGAAGGACAAAAAGGCAAAGAAGATGAAAAGCGAGGTGACTGAGGCAGAGGCCGAGGAAGAGTCGACACGAAAGACTGACAAGGCTGAGAAGAAGAACAAGAAGCGGAAGCGAGATTCTGAGCCTGCGGCTGTTCCTGCAATTGTCGAAGAACCACTATCAGAGGCTGGCTACGCCGAGACGCCCTCCAAGAAGCCGAAGAAGGAAAAGAAGCACAAGCAAGACTCGGAGTCCGCCCCTGTGCATGTGAAGGAGGAAATCGAAGAGACCGAGCCCGAGGCTGCTAGCGCCGAGAAGTCCTCCAAGAAGAAGTCAAAGAAGGACAAGAAGCACAAGGCAGAGTTGGAGCCCGTCCCGTCGACTGAGAATGAAGCGGCCGATGAGGTGTTGGAAATAGAAACCGCCGAGAAGTCTTCAAAGAAGAAATCAAAAAAGGACAAGAAGCACAAACAAAAGTCGGAACGCATCACTACGACTGAGACTGGGGGTGAGGGTGCGGACGAGGTAGCAGAGATGGACGCCCCGGAGAAGTCTTCGAAGAAGAAGTCAAAGAAGGACAAGAAGCGCAAGGAAGAAACAGAGCCCGCCACTGCCGCAGCGGATGCTGCCCAGGTAGAAGAGGCTGTGCCAGAGGCTGCCGCTGAGGGGAAGTCTTCCAAAAAGTCAAAGAAGGACAAGAAGCACAAGCGAGACTCTGAGGCTGCCGAGGACCTCGTTCCTGATGACAAGCCAGTTCCAGCCATAAAGTCCAAGAAGGATAAGAAATCCAAAAAGTCCAAGGACGACGCCGAGGCGCCTGAGACCTCCATCACACCTGTTGCAGAGAACAAAACTGCCGTGGTGGCAGCAGAAGCTGAGCAGTGGAATGTCCAACAGCTGGAGGGCGGCCAGGACCGCCAGGCCAAATTCCTCCGGCTGCTGGGTGGCAAGAAGGGTGCTACGCCTGCAGCGATTGGCAACAAGGGCAGCGCTTCGACGTCAGCCCGGCCGCATTTCGACATCAACAAGGCTTCCCAGGAGCTGGAACAGCAGTTCGAGGCGGGCCGCAGGATGAAGTTCGACATGGGCGGTCAGCACAAGGGACTTGGTGCATGAGCGTCGGCGTTCGAATTTCAGCATGGCGTGTTGAAGGGGTTCAGCGAGTATTGCAGCGTTTCGAGCATAATTAGGATGGCGCTCATGCAAAGCATTGGCGGGACTGTTGACGTGCGCATGGTGCGCGGCACATGAACATCTATTAAAGCCTTTGCTACATGTTGGCAGGCGTCCAAAGTGGTCCGCCCAAGACCGTCGAAGAGTATGGGTGCGGGAACTGAGCATCAAGAACTGTAGCTTTTGCAGCGTTTTGGAGGCGTTCAAAATGGACCGACCGGGTCCGATGGAAGTGCGCTTGGGCGCTGAACCTGTACACCAAAGATTATGGCTTCTGTAGCATAGCTAGAGCATTAGGCGTCCCAGGTTTGGTCCAGAGGCCGGTGGTGGAGAATGCCAGTTGCATGTAATTTCCCAGATATCCCTAATCAGGCTCTGAAAAAGGGCGCTGCATGCTTTTGAAAGAATAATATGAACAGACCCCGTCCAATAAGTAGGAAGTCACCTGAACGCCGTTCTCGAGATTGTCCAACGCCCGTTGCCCTGCTTCGTCCATGCCCTCTGTATCCGTATGGCTCAAGGCTCTGCTCTTTCTTCCCCGACTCCAGACTGCGAGTGCGAGTGCCTCGTTCGTTCTGCCTGCGACCAAGTGACCGTATCTTCGGGCAATTGGAAGTTCGTCTCGGTGGATCGATTTAGCTGCCGAGGAAGATGCGGGTGAGGACCTCGAATATTATGCCGCCGAAGATCACAAATGCGAGGAGAGCTGCTCGGCGCGAAGACAGTTAGCTACAAATTATCCAACCCGGAGTTCCCGTTAGGGAGAGGAGAGAAGGAGCGCATGGTCCGTACCGAGCCAGATGGGCGAGATGGGCGACTTGAAGCTCTGCTTGGTCTTCTTCTTGAGCTCCTCGCTGGACTTGCCACGCCGGGCCTCCTGCTCTTTCTGGAATTTCGCATTTGCGCGCCGCTGCTGAGGTGTCTGCGCCTATTGTTGAAAGGATTACATGTTAGCTGCGCTGTTCGTAAATTATTGGTTGGCACTATGGGATGCAGAAGGGAGGGAAAGCTTGGACTGTGTGTTCAGCTTATTCTATGCCTTGATGCTTGCACATGGGTAAGGGGTCCTGACAAGGAGCGCATACTGACCATTGTGGATATGTGTCTTTGAATAAGGCTTTTGAAGGAGGACGATGGCTGCAAGTTGGAACTGAAGGACAGAAGAATTGTATATGTCAAAGAGGTCGCTGGTGATGAATTGGGTGATTTATAATGTGAGTAGCTCGGAGGCGAGGGTGCGAAGTGGTATCTACTTAGGTAGGGACAGATCGTCTGTCCGGGGAAACATCTAAATTGTTCTCCCCCTGTTCTCAGGTAGCGTCGACTCCCGTCGGGAGACGTGTCGTCCTAGCTGGCACCCCTGCATCCGTAAGTCGCTTCCCGGCAGATTTACATGCATGGGGTACCTGGCTGCCACTGTGGGGTGCCCTGCCCTGCGCGGCTAATTAGCGAACTGTGGAGTCTCAAAGAACCCTCGACTTGACTTCACTGCGAGATCTCCATTCACTGCGAGATCTCCATTCACAGGCTCGGCGCCGAAGGTTATATTCCAACGTACCCAACCCGCACAGCTTCAACATGAATTCAAGAGCATTCTCAATAGCCTCCCGGGCAATACGGCCGGCACAACGAAGCCTAGCCATGTGGACCCCTACACAAAGGCGCTTTGCGTCATCCGATCAAGATCCACAGCGGATGAGCATCGTCAGTGACTCACTCAACAGTTGCTCACCACTCATCTACTGACCTCTGTCCTTTTCTCTAGGCACAATTCTACAAGACATTCACTAGACCTGTCGCGAAGGTTCTATTGATGGCCTTTTTCACCTATCAGGTGGCTTACTGGGGTTGGACCAAGCTTGAGCATGACGAGATTATGGCGGAGCGTGAATGTGTGTGAGCCCTATCCGCCTGCCTATCTGCCTGCTTTTGTGCCAGTTCCCGCGTTCTGGCGTACGTGTTCTGTTTCTGACGCGCGGAGTAGACTACATCGCTGAGCTGGAGGAAGAAATAGAATGGCTGACCGGTACCCCTGTCGGATCCACCGCTGTCAAGGCAAAGGAAGCCGCTGCTGTAGTGGAAGATCATCCTATCGAGTTCTACCAGAGGCAACTGATGGAGCTTGAGTCGAAGAACAAAGAGCTTCTTACGGCGATAGCTCAGGCACAAGGGGGCGTCAACAGCGATAAGTCGACAGGCGAAGAGAAAAACACAAAAGCGGCACCGTGGTGGAAAGTTTGGTGATCGCATGCTTCTCATCTGCTACGAGAATGCGAAAATATACAAAGGAAACCATTCCCTACGAAGGCCAGAGACTGACGAGGCCAGGCGCCCAAGACATCTGTCTTCGAAGCTTGAAGTCAACGGCCATCATCCTGGTTGTCAAACGACTGAAACTCACACTCGCCACTCTCTTGAATGGCTTTCTCACCCGATGATGGTGATGGAAAGTATGCTCCACGACAGCATTCGTGTGCTGGTACCACGAGGGAAGATTGAGAGGTGGGGGATTTAGCGCTCCTTACACGGAGAGCCCACATGGCAGCGGTATCTCCGAAAAACGTCAATTACGACTGAGTTTTCTGACGAAAGATGAGAGATTGAGTCTGTTAGACGAATCTGAGATCTGAGTATCTGATGGAATTCACATTAGACACCCGAGGCTGCACAAGATATAACTCTGTATATAGCAGGATTTCATCAGTACAATAATGGTTAGGGGATCCCGTAACAGGACAACATATTCAGACGTGAGAAAATTCAGTCAGTCTGGTGGTACCAAACAAAGTATCGGGCTGGAGTCTTCATTCCTAAATTGCAAGGCCCAAAAAGTCTGCTAGTACCTATTTTATATCTGAAGCTATGTCCTGCTTGATCAGCACCAGTGCTTGACTTTGCTAGCAACAGGCAGGTGTGACATTTTAACATATATTTTCCATGTGGTAGCTGCAATTGTTGACTCATTTCATCATTGGAAAAGGAATCAATGATTTAATCCGTATGGTTGTCAACAGTGAAACGTTGATGGTTGTGCTTAGGTTGTGAAGGAGGAGGTCCTACCCCTGCAACCTTCATCTGACAGCTGGCGGCCAGCTGGCCTGGGGCTACCGCCGTCCCAAAATCTTACCCACCATAGCCCGACCGAAATTTCACCACGAGCAGCTCCATCAAACTGTCTCCCCCCAACGCGCAACCTCCGACTACAGCACTGCAACGCAACCGCAATCCGATTCCTCTATCAACACTTTTCTCGCCTCCGAAAATACCCACCGAGAAACCACACAATCTGTCAAAATGGATGCCTCTAAGCAGCCCGTCAAGCTTGTCAAGGTCACCCGCGTCCTCGGCCGTACCGGTACGCAACAAAACATCCCGCGAAGAACCCACGGAGTCTGCCACGTTGCTGTCGCATGCACGACGGCTAGGAATAAATGATGGGGAAATCAAGGCACAAACGACTGATTGATGGATGCATTTTAGGTTCTCGCGGTGGTGTCACCCAGGTTCGCGTCGAGTTCATGGACGACCAGACCCGTTCGATCATCCGTAACGTGAAGGGACCTGGTACGCACCAAACCCTCCCACCCCAGGTGAAGGCAGAAAAAATCGGGAGACCCAAGAGCAACGACCATGGAGAGCGCCAAGAACTGCAGAGAATGTGGATGGAAATACTGACATATCTATGCGCCTATCTACAGTCCGTGAGAACGATATTCTCTGCCTCCTCGAGTCCGAGCGTGAAGCCAGACGTCTCCGATAAGGAACGACTCCACCCCCACCGATGGGAGGACGACAATCACCGACATGACACGAATCTAGGCGCGTGGGGATGGGCAAGGGGAAGGAACCGATCCAAAGCAGGGGGAACTTGCACTTTGCGACACGACCACTTTTCTCGGCTCGGGGATGGATGCGATGGGCTAAAGGGCATCCTGCAAGAGGGACAAAAAGGACTGCATCAGTTTCTTTGTGGGGGCAGTGCGAATCGCTCGACATCGTGGGATTGAAGCGACGGCCACTGCGATAGCTTCCTCGAGCCTGTGGCTTTTCTTTTCACAAAAGGATTGGAGTCTCGGTTATTCTGGAATTTGCGACTTGGCAAACACAAAAAAAGAAACGAATCAACCATCTTCCCCGGCCGAAGTTGCAAGACTGGAAGAAATAATGCGCTGCGTGATGTGGATTCTGATGCGGGTGGATGGAGATTTGGTCAAGCTGACTGGGACAAGCAGGAGAATGATGATTTGAACGCGGCTATAGGATGCGTACATGGGCGCAGCTGTGGTGGCATGCCGGAGCGTGTTGGACTCATGGTGTGGATAGACCGCGAAGTCCTACAGAGACCGACATGCGACCTATGGCCCGGCTTGCGCTGTGCTTATGTACGCTTCAAATCCACTTTCCCAGGGGCCCTACATATGTCAGAAGATATCGAAGCCTCGTTCATAAATCATCGAGAACGTAGATGTTGGACCTCGGAGATCTGGTGTGTGAATCTCATAAGTCTGCTGCAAGTCACTGTAGAGCGTCAGAACTGTCAGAGTACGTACAGACCAGTCCAGCATTGTCAGGCAGTACTCCCAAACCCGACACAAGTGTCATCAGTATTGGCGCAATAGAGTTTTTTTTTCCACTGCCGCCAAAATGCCTTGGGGGCGCAGGCGCTCTCCAGCTGTAACGACTTTTATGTAATGCTGCAACCACGACCTCATACTCGTCAACTCCACAAACAACCCCAGCTCTACCTCATCCCCACCATGCTCCATGCAGACCAAGCCGCCCATATCTAGGCAGCACTGCCTCCAGGAGACATCTTAACTCTCAATGCCCGTCTCCACATGCTTTCCGAGCTAGATACCACCGCTCGTCTTGCGTGGCGCCGTAACCCTCTGCCCAGCTCTGTTCTACTGAGCCTTCTTGGAGGACTTTGCGCGCTTGGTGGCGGGTCGGCGCAGATGCTCGGGAATCCAGGTCTCGTCGTAAGCCTTGTCAACGCCCGAGACGGTGACGGGAGACTCGTTGCCGGACAGGGGCTCGGACACGTCGACCTCCTTCTTGACCTTCTTGCCGCCCGCACGCGGGGCCTTCTTGGCCTGCGGGAAGAGCGCCTCGATCCAGGTCTTGTAGATCGCGTAGAGAGTGCCCCCGAAGACGCCGGTCAGGAAGAGGTAGAGAAAGATGCTGGGAATTTCATAATTAGCAAAATGGCACACCGGCTTGAGAACTTTGCCAGAAGGGGGTGAACGACGTACATCTGAGGGTCGAAGATGCTGGTGGGAGCCTCGACAATACTGGCCAGACCATTGTGGGCCGAAACCTGAAAGACCTGGTTCTTGCTGTTGCGCAGGACGGCAATCACGTTCAAGAAGACATCCTGCGGCTGCATGTCCTGAACGAACGGGAAGGGCAGGGCGCGGGTCTCGCCGGGCTCGATATCCACGTCGTAGCTGCGCGCCGACAGGTTGCGCAGAACGCCGGCGTGCGCGGGCGCATCCTCGGGGAGAGGCTGGGTGGTCGACAGGGAGCCGCCGAGGAAGACGACATTGATCGGGGTGTCCTCTTTGTTGACAATCTCCACGACCGCCTTGGTGCTGTGGCCGTTGACGAGGTTCACGCCGAAGTCTGAGTCGGGAAAGGTGGTGGTGATGTCGACCTTCAGTTCGGGGGCTTCGGAACCAGCAGAGGGAGCAGCAGCCTCGGGCTATAAGTGGGAAATAGTGTTAGAATCATGTGAAGCTATCAATGGGTCTCTTGACCTGGTAGAAAGAGGAGCTTGTTAGCTGGGATGTCTTACCTCAACAGCCGCGAAGACAGATGCGACACGAAGAGCCAAGAGGAGGGCAGAGAACTTGAGGAAAGCCATAATGCCAGTCAAGACAATACAGATTGGACCAAAGGAGTTGAAGGGAAAGCGAGGGCAGAGCAATGAGGCGTGGTGCTCCTCCAGATGTTAGGTAGGTGAGCAGGAAGGAGGTGGTTTGGATGGAATGGGCTCCAAAAGTTTCGCAAGAGCAGCTGGAGGCAATTGAACAGTGTGGCCTTCCGCGCCACCGGCAAGCTTGCCTGTCGTCTGGCACCCCTGTCTGAAGCTTTAGTGGGTCCAGGGCCCATTTATAGTGAGTGGACCCCTGGACCCTGCTGAGAACTCACCATGTGTGGGTCAGGGAGAGAGACATCTTGGAGAACCTCATCCAAATAACCATGGAAGGGGGATCTCACTTCTTTACATGCTCACTATCAGTATGGCCATTAAAAAGGAATAGCTGGCTTGAGGATACCAGTGCACTCTCCAAAGCCCACTCCATCACCACAATATCCTGTGATTGTGGTCTGGTCTCCATCCTGGAGCCAAATTATATCTTCACTTGTTGGTGTCTTTCCACTCTTCTTCCACATCAGTGTTGACTCAAGAAGGCAGCCATGTTCATGGTCCCCAAGGCCAGATATTGTTCCTGTGGCCAGCAGATCGCACGTATTGAGATTGCATCCATTGATAGTCTGTTGGGCCACCAGATCACGGAACGTCCAGTACATCCAGCTCAACTGTGAACTACACACTTTAGTGGACTTTCCATCGCGCACAACATCTACCTCAAGAGAGATTCCGTAGCTGGCATTCTTCTTCAGATCCAGAAAGTGTGCTGCCTTGGGCAGTTCCTGGGGTGGTGCTGCGGTTGCAAAAGGCTCCAGTGCCTGTAGGGTGACGATCCAGGGCGAGATGGATGTGCAGAAACTCTTCCCATTGATGGGACCCAATGGCGACATCTCCAGCTTCTGGATGTCTCTAGCTGTGGGGCCTTTCAGCAATGATGCACTTCAGAGGGGCATGGTGGCAACTTACCACTCCAGTCATTCATCAGAACCAAGCCAAAGATATGCTCATCAGCATCCTCCACCTTAACACGCTCCCCCAGTTTTGACGGCTTCCCGATCACCGCAGCCATCTCGAGCTCAAAGTCAACCACCTGCGATGGGCCGAACGCGACCTCGGTAGTGTCAGGGCCGCGAAAATACTGGCCCAGTGGCCGTATGACATCCGTCCCAGACACCACGACCGAGGAAGCCCGCCCGTTGTATCCAATTGGGAAATGGAAGAAGGCAGGAGGCAGCGACCGCACTCCCATCATGGCCTCTGCGCCGTTCGCCATGTGCTCCTTGGAGCAAGAGAAGTCCGTGAAGCCAGATACTTGGACTGGCAGATGGAGCTGGACTTGGTCCACGTGCACGCCATATTTTGAGATGACAGAGGGCTCGGCCAGGAGTTTCTGGAGTTCTGCTCGTAACTCTTTTAGCTTTTCTTTTGGGACAGCTGCAAGGGCGTTGAGATCTGGCTGTGCGGTGACCTGTCAGCTTAGGGTCCCTCGTTGTAGATCCGAGGCTATTCACTTGATCAATGGCTTCCTTGAGCTCATCGGCGACGTCCAGGTCCAGGTCTTTGAGAAAGACAACTTGGCCGTGGATGCGTGTCGCTACAGCCCTCTGCGAATGGCTGCTGTCTGATGCAATCCCATAAGGAATATTGTTGATGGAAAAGTGCTCCGAGAGCGACATTTTGGGCGTTTTCTTCTCACTTGACACTGAGCGGCAGAAAAGTCCATGTGAGCCTTGCACTCAATTGATGTAGTGCATTTATACTTGCTGCGCCGCTACAAATTACAGTGCATTATCCCCCGCCGTTCCACACATCCACCTGCTGTGTTGGGTTACTCTGCGTCAGCAACCTCCCCATGTCGGCTTCCGAACTTCAGTACGAAGACCAAACTTTCACGGCCTGATCATGCAAGTTCCAGAGATGGATGAAACTCTTGATCCTGAAATTCTCGCTGGTAGGTATTTGTAATAATCACGCTGTGCACTGTTGCAGTGTGACACTGCACGCCACTTTACCTAATTTTCTGACAGCTGCCCTTTCATAGCACTGCCGGCTGACTGCCGAGTGCTGGCTATCCAGAAGCATGGCACAGGCAGCTGGTCAACCGGGTACAAAGTCGAGGTAGAAAGAAACGTGGAGGGACTGGAATATTTTTTAAAGGTGATTTCATACTCGGCCCTGGCATATCTTCCAGGTGTCGTCCTCCAAGGTCAGAGGCTGAGAATCACGACAGATAATACGCCGCCCTCGACATCGCGACCTCGCCCGAGGCGAATTTGAGAGCCAAAAGGAGCTTCTCGAATACATACCTGACAATGCCGCCGTGCCCCTGGCACACGGACCTCTCGCTCTTGACCCATCAGCCTCCTTCTTCCTGACCTCCTTCCGCAAACTCTCCGATAAAGAGCCACCGAGTCCGCAAGACCTCGCGCAAGTCTTAGCAAAGCTCCACACCAGCTCTGCGTCAGCCTCGGAAAGGTTCGGATTCCACGTGCCGACTTTCAACGGCGTCGTGCCGGTGGTCAATGACTGGTGCGACACTTGGGAGGAGTACTTCGCCCGTCAACTCCGCTCGGATATCGAATGGCAGAAGAGCATCCGCGGCCCAGATCCCGAAATGGATGCTATCGCTCAGGGGTTCTTTGAGAAAGTGATCCCGCGGCTTCTGCGTCCACTGCAGACCGGAGGTAGAAGCATTGAACCGGTGCTCGTCCATGGGGATCTGTGGCCGGGGAATGCGCAGATCGACGAGGACAGAGCGACCGTCGTCCTCTTCGACGCTTGTTGCTGTTACGGTCATAATGAGCGTAGGTACCGAAGTGCTCTTTTGAACATGCGCGGAGCCTCTGCTTACTAGATCGGGCTGTGTAGTCGACCTTTGTATGATGCGTGAGCCACGTTATCGCTTCACGAGGGAGCATCTAGTCGAGTATCTGAGGATAATCCCGCCGTCAGAGCCCGTGGAAGATTTCGATGATAGGAATGCAGTGTACGCAATGTGAGTGTCATGCACAGTGCGATATTGAGTGTACCCACCGATACTATGAAAGACATGGGACTTGGCTGACCTTCATACGCAGGAGAGACAACATCCTTAATTCTGGACTACACGATCATCGCACATTTCTGTGGGGACAGTGAGTACATACTCTTGATAGCTGCTCCAGGGCTTCAATGATTTTCCCTCGCACGCTGAGGCTGATAGATTTCGGTGCACAGAGTCAAAGAGGAAATGAAACGGCTGATTGCGAAATATCCCAGGGGTTTCGATGGCTTTCAGGACATCTGCTGAATCCCGTTGCAGAGACTTGCGCGGACTGGATCAGTAGCACTACCTTATACATCCAAGCAGGCTATCACTATTTTTGTTCAAAAAAAGCACTGGCTGAAAACAGACATAGCAGGGTGGACACACTATAGTTGCGAGGGAAACAGCCTAGGGAATGTAGTGTGGCGCCAGCCTGTACTATAGTCTACGTCACCCCCTTGCTGCACCTCTATGATGCGCTCTGCTCACCTTGTTGGGACCGAACAAGCAACAAATTATTTTCACCATGCTCTCGTTACATCGTTCTTTCAACTTTCTAGGCCGCTGGTGAAATGTCTAATCAGCACAATGAGCGCTCGCCTCTTCTGCGAAATGGAGACCGCCGGCACGATGAGCACGAGGAGGTGAGTCGGAGATGCGCAGATGTTTCGCAGAGTCCATACTAATTGTGCGCCAGGAGATCAAATTCGGTAAAGATGACCCTGACGACCCTAAGGCGTGGACGAAGAAGAAGAAATTGGCCAATGTAGCAGTCATAGCCTCCATGGCAAGTAAGATCGAAGCCGCAACAACCACCACCGAGAAAGCAACATTCACTCACATCAAACAGTTCTAAGCCCCCTAGCCAGCTCCATGTTCACCCCGGGCATCCAAGAAATCGCGGACAGCCTGCACACCAATCCTGACACCGTCATAGGCGCAACAACCGGCTTCGTCGTCTCTTTGGGCATAGGGCCGCTCATTCTGGCGCCCCTCTCCGAGACCTTCGGGCGGCGCAACCTCTATCTCACCTGCTTCACCATGTTCACCCTCCTCCAGATTCCCACGGCCTTCAGCCCTAACATAGAGACGATGGTCGCCCTCCGCACCATCGCTGGGTTCTTCGGGAGCGTGGGCATCGCCAACGGCGGCGGCACCCTTAGCGACATGTTCGACCCGGAGGAGCGCGCCGGCATCTTTGGGTGGTATCTCCTGGGACCGCTTTTGGGACCGACACTGGGGCCGTTGTTCGGCGGCGTGATTGTCCAGCGGCTGGGCTGGCGGTGGATCTTTCTGATCCTCGCGATCTTGTGCGGCGTGAATACCACGTCTGGGTTTCTGTTCCTGCGCGAGACCTACGCGCCGGTGCTGCTGAAGAGGCGCAAAGAGCAGCGTGAGAAGGAGGAGGCCGGCGGCGGAGAGAGGGGCGTCAATTACTGGTTCCAGGGCGAGGACCGCCGGCCCATGGCCGTCAAGCTGCGGCAGTCGTTCTCACGCCCGCTGCGCATCCTCACCCAGCCAATCGTGCTCACCATGTCGATGTACCAGGCGCTGATCTTCAGCACGACGTACAGTCTGTACACGAACTTTCAGGACATCTACGGGAAGATCTATGGCTTTGACACGGAGAAAGTCGGGCTGATGTATCTCGGCCCGGGGCTGGGGCTGGTGCTCGCGGTGCGTGGGCTGGTGCCGCGGATTGACGATGTGTATAAGAAGTTGAAGGCGCGGAATCATGGCGTGGCGAAGCCTGAGTATCGTCTGCCGCTTGCTAATGTCGGTGCGGTGCTGCTGCCCGTGTCACTGTTCAGGTGAGCCTACGTCCATTCCCTGTGTAACAAATCCGCCCCCTCTGGTATCTCTAACCTTCCTCGACTAGTTTCGCCTGGCTTGTCCACTTCCACGTCCACTGGTTCGCCACAGTCGCCGCGGCGTTTCTCTACGGAGTCGGCCAGGTTATTATAATCAATTGCACGCAGAACTACTACATCGACGCGTTCGAGAAGTACGCAGCATCGGCCATTGCTGCTGGCGCTGTGTTCCGCTCGGTGATTGGGGGCGTGGTACCACTGTTCGCCCCGGCGTTATTTGATGCTGTTGGGTATGGTTGGGGCATCTCCGTGTTTGCACTCATAAGTGTCATGCTGGCGCCGGCGCCTCTGTTGTTTTACCGCTTCGGGGAGCGTCTTCGAGAGGCGTTCACGGTCGAATTGTGAGATCTTCTTGGGAGGAAGAGTGAAGTTGGGAACAGGGGAAAGACTAGACATACAATCAGGTCATTTTCTCTCCAGTCGTTAACCAGGCAGCACTCAATCTGATCAGCTTGTGCCATAGAAGCAGACTCTCAGTTCACAAAGGGCATTCATAGTGTTCTTCATCCAACGCCGCACAAAGCTTCTAGCGTTTGCCACGCTCCGCTTGGAGCATCTGCTGCACCAAGCTAATGCCCAACCAGTATCCCACGCCCTGCTGGACGGATGCTAGATTCAGTGAGAATATCACGTGATAGGGATTGGAAATGAGAAGAGCAAGTAGTTGCTGTAGAAATCAACCTTCCTAGAAGTCTCAGACCTGGGAAGGACCCGCTCAGAGATGCTGACGTAATCAAAAGCCCCTGCTCTCACAACGCGTCAATCAACAATAATCGCGTCTTCTCTTTCTCGTTCAATTTTCGCCGTTTTTTTTTTTTTCTTTTTCTTTTCCTCCTCCTCCTTTCACTTCATCTTCTCTCTGGATTTCATCCGCCGTGAAGGAATTCCAGTACTCGTCCTTTCCCAATCATCCACAAAACGATAATCCATTGAGGAATCAAATCCATCTATCTCATTCACACACATCACAAACTCACCTTCCACAACTACAACAAATACAACCACACCTTCTCACAATGGCTCCCACCGAGCCCGCCAAGGCAGGCCGTGGCCGTCCCCGCAAATCAACAGACTCTCCCGCCACCGCAAAGGCCACCACCACCGACACTGACACCTCCGCTACGCGCGGCCGCGGCCGTCCCAAGGGCGTCATCGGCGCCAAAGTCGCCAAGAAGCCCGCCGTCCCCGGCCGAGGCCGCGGCCGCCCGCCTAAGGATCCCATCGCCGGGCCCAAGCCCCGCAAGGTGCCCACCGGCCGCGGTCGTGGTCGCCCTCCCGGAAGCGGCAAAAAGGGCGCCACTGCTACAGCACCTAAGAAGGCGACTAAGGCCGGCCGTGGCGCTCCCAAGAAGGCGGGTCGGCCGAGCAATGCTTCCAAGGAGGAGGAAGCTGAGGAGGATGCAGCTGCTGAGGAGGAGGAGAGCGTAGGCAAGCGCGAGGAGGGCGAGGAGGAGCTGGGCGAGGACGCGCTGGAGGAGGGCAGCTCCGCGGAGGAAGGTGGTGAGTGAAGCGAGTATTGGCAAGTTTGGAAATTCATCTCTAGAGGCCCTATTATCATTACTTCACTTGATCTTGGGGTCATGCTCGGGAAAGTCTCGCTAACATTGGCACACAGATGCGAATGGCGATGCTACAGCAGACGAGCCTGACCAAGTCCAGCCGGACAGCACTCGGAGCCGCTTCTTCGGTATGGTCGGACGAAGCTTAGGTCTTTAAGTGTTCATTGGCAGTGTGAACGAAAACTGCATGTTGTGGGGGCTTGCTCTCTTATGCGTCGACTCGGAGGGGAACATGGAACAGTCCGAGACGTCAGGCGAGGCAGTTCTTCAATGCCCTTCCGTACGGGTCTACGAGAGCAAACGCAGTTCTCTGTAACGCTACCGGTTTGGGATGGACAGGGCAAATGATGTGTACGATAGTTAGATGGAAGGCGATGGTTTCCTTCATGAAAGGGGATTTGTGCATCAGCTAGTCATGACAATACCACAGCTTCATAACATGCTCATTTATCTCGTCCCTGTCTTGTCCCCAACGCCATGCTGATGCCACAATGCAGTAAACATACAAAGGCACACTCCCATGCCTACTCTTTCCTCCAGAACTCAAACTCCACCTCCAAGTGCTCCTTCAACTCCTTGAACTTGTTCCCGAAGCTCCGCCCACACCTAAAACACACCAACGGCCGTTCCGGCCACTTCCCCTGCTTCCGCCGCGGATCATCCGCTGCCATGGGAAAGTCCTCCAACGGCACCAGAAACTCCGTCGTAAACGACAGATAATGTTTCTTATGCTTCATCTTCTCACTATGCATATCCCGGCTCAGCACATGCACATGCAAGTGGCTCATGCTCGGGACACTATGCACGCCCACCACGATCTCCCGCCCCCAGTCCCTCCCCTTCGGAAGCACGGCTTCCCCCGTCTCCGCATCCACCGTCTCGGGCTCCGCCTCGCCATCCAGCACCGCATTTCGCGCCGCCTCCGCGGTGCTGTATCTCCCTAAAAGACGCTGCAGTTCTTTGGCTGCGAGGTCGCGCAGTCGCGATGTGCCGGAGCGCACTTGCGCGAGGAAGGCCGGGTCGTCGAAGGCGTCGAAGGGGTGGAGTAGATTGTGCTGCGGCGAGCGAGGAAGGAGGAGCGTGTGGACGGTTGCTTTGGGGAAGAGGTCGTGGATGGCAACGGCCGTCGGGGTGTGGAAGATTATGCGGCTGGGTGGGAAGGAGGCTGGGTTGGCGAGGTAGGCGCCGAGGCCGGCGCGGCCGGGGAAGGTGTTGGAAGCGGAGGGTTTTGGTGGGATGGTGGCTTTGGGTTTGGGGCCCATGAGCGCGGAGACTGTGGGTTTGGTTTGGCGGGTTAGCTGTATGTCTTGAGGGGAGAAGACAAGGACGAGAGCAGAGGATGGTCGCGTACAAGCGTTGCGAGGTTGCGCAGATGCTGCTGGAGCCTCTGTGCCTTGGATCTCTTCCTCCGTGATCGCCTCGTCCGCGCCCACAGAGATGGTGCTATGATCTGCGCTAGGCCGCTTCTTACTCGGCGCCTCGGGGTTGTCTGTGGGAGGACCTCTCTTGTTGGAATGCTCGCACGAAGACATGGCGGGCGTCCAGCTGTGGGTGATCCTTGGCCTGCTTAGACTCCAATTTGAAGGTGTTGAGGCAAGGCGAAAGAGGAGAAGGAACACAGTCGTGGTGCTCGTTTGCTGGGCAAGCCGTTGCATCCGGTGTGCGATCACACGTGGTCCATAGCAACTGCTTTGCGTTGGGGCGTTTGGCTCCTAGCGGTTTGTCCGTGTGTTGCTTGACCTACTTGGTGTTGGCAGAGAAAAAGAAAAAGCCTTATGCGGTAGTGCATTGGCACAGGCTGATGGTGAGTTGACGATGGGAACACACGCAACAAATCCTAGGCTCACATGGAGAAAGTTAACATTCGGGAGAAGGTCCCCCACATCCCGAGCCAAACATCACCATCTAATCCCCGCCTTCAACCTCACACAAAAGATTCGGAATATCCAGTTGATGGCATTCAGGTAAATCCTTTGATATGAAACTGACCACAAGGCCTAAAAGTGAAAGCCCCAAGAGTAGAAAATAACAGCAAGCAGTGACATTCTTCAATGGTTGTTGGGAAGCAGGTTTACTGTGTCCTACATACATTTCTTGTGCGGACTAAACCCACTGAATGTACTTAGAAATGTTAAACAGTGAGCAGAAGTCAACTGTTCTAGGCTACAGATAGTTCAAAATAGGACAAAAAACTCAGAGAATGTTGTTTGTCGTACCTGTGAAGTTTCAAATCTCAAGTCAAGAATGAACCTTTTGATTCTGGAGTAGACACAGGCCACAGGTGCCCGACAAGTCTAGATGAGACACCATAAGTTGGCCCATTGCATTTGATATGCCTACATGAGCGAAGGAAAAACTCAGCTGCTGTTCTAACATGATGAGCTCAAAATACACGGGTTACTGGTCACTATGAAAATGGTAGGACATCTCCATCCACTTCTCAGAAAATTGTTGTGGGCAATCATTTACCCTACCGTGGTGTTCTGGGCAAGACCACCAAATCATTATATATAAACAAAATACAGACTTGCTATCATAATAAGGAGAGATAGAAACCGAGGAGAGGCCATTAGATCATGGATTTTGGAGTATTATATGCCCAGCAGACGCAGCCCTCCATACCTGCTTCAGGCATATGGTATGAAGAGTCATAACAAACCAGCGACAAGCCAAATTACTGACTTCGCCTCATATCCATGACACCAGATTTGACTGATTGGAAAGTGAGAGTCTTGCCCTCAGAGCTATAGGTGATTTAATCGTACTTAGGACTGAGCCAACCCAGATCCCAACACCAATGTCTACCCCCTCCTTCGTCCATCGCGCCGCCGTCCACCAACATACAATACAACCAACCTACAAGAGCAGAAGCCACCAGATCGTCAACAAAATCTAAGCAACATGGTCACAAACCAAGACCTAGCCGATGCATCCATCGCCCTCTCCCGTGTGCTGACGAAGCGCAAGGTCAACTTCGGCCTCTTCGGCGAGTACGCAGTCACCCTCCTCGGCGGCCAGCGCTCCTGCACCAAACTCGACTGTCGTATTGCCACAACCAAGGAAAACCTCTTGCAGTTCCTCGACGGAAAGGGCGGGTTTCGCGCCGGCAAGCCACTCTGCCGACCGGGTGGCTCGGGAGCGGCGGGGTTCCTGTGGAACAGCAAGAAGGACAAGGATAGGAAGAGTACGGTCTGGTTGCTTTTTCGGTGTGATGACTGCCCCGGTAAGTTCGTGCCCTCGGAACGCTGTCTGTCCCCCTCTGCCAATTCACACGTACTCCGTCTTTTGAGATTCGGGGTATACTTTTATTTGTGTGTGGGGGCTGACCAGCGGAAAGCACCAGGTGTGAGAAAGGACATGGCGGGCGTTTCCTTCATCCAAGTCACCCTCACCGGACGGTACGAGGGCAAAGGGACGACGTGGGTGCTCGACCCTTTCTCCGTCTTCTGCTCCAAGCTGCTAGCGGCGGCGGTGCGAGACATGTTTACGGACACGGTTGGTATTCGCTGTCTGGTGAAGCATCATGGCGAGACGATCAAGGCGCAGGCGGGCGCATTGGATCTTCATATTGTGGGCTTGATCATACAGCGGCAGCAGCTTCTCGAAGCAGCGTTTGCTGATCTAGGTATGGATGTGGCCAAGGCGAAGCAGCTGGTCAAGAAACAGGTGCTGGGAGCAGCAGACTCAAAGATGAAAATGGAGTCGGAGGGGTTTGCCGTTGCAAAGGAGTAAATTCTGGGAGCAGATCAGCAGTGAGCATCAATTTAGAAGTGAAACATAATGAAGAAAAGTCTTCTTCATTGGACTCTCTCGGAAAATTGAGGATGCTAGTTAAATGCGGCATGCCCGTGTTCGGTCTTTTGGTGTTCGTATAGAAATGATACCGATAGCTTGAGATTCCTCAAGCCTTGAAAGACTTCTGGAAAAGGAAGGCACTGGTAGGAGCTCATGGGTGACTAAGCAGCCTACGCATTAAAGTTGTCTGCATGCCAAGATAATTGTTCCTCAGGCTACAGAGATGGCCTGTAGTGAGACAAGCTCCCTGTCAGCCAAAACTTGCCTCCCAACTGAGAAACAGCCAGTTGATGTTGCCCACGCTTCCAACCTTCATAAATTCCACAGCAATACTAATACCAGCTTGCATCAAACCACTCTTTGTACATAGGGTCTTTCGGTTAGGGGACAGATTGCCATTAGCCACAGTCAATCATTTCTGCGCGTCTACCGGCACCTCACGACTTAAGCTGACATGGAGACCTGAAGACGTTTGGAAACCTTCGGTTTGCTTCTTCCCGTGGCTCAAATCCGAGATGGTGAAGAAGGGCAAGGCCCCTGCTGCTGGGTCTTCGAAGTCTGCCCCCGCCAAACCTGCGGCTTCCAAAGCAAAGGCTTCCTCGTCAAAAACGGCAAGCAAGAAACCTGCTCCGCCCGAGGATGACCTGCTCATCTTCACTACCGACAAGGAAAAAAAGAAGAAGGAGCCCGCTGCAGCACCCGAAGGCCCGCCAGAACCTCCGAAGCCCACAGTCAAGCAAATCATCGGTGGCCAGTCATGGACAGGCAAATTGCCTGTGAATCTGCTCTCGGAGCACTGCCAGAAGATGAAGTGGCAAAGGCCGGACTACGTGCAACGAACATCCAAGGATGGAATCTCGTACATGGTCGTCCTCAGCACCAAAGATCCCAAGACCCAAGAGATCAAAAGACTGGAACCATTCAAGCTGCCACCCACCCTTGTTGAGATGGCGTACAAGGAGACCGCGCTGGAGGCAAAGCATTTTGCTGCCACCTATGGACTGTTCAGGGTCGCCAGTGGGAAGAATCTGAGCATGATCCTGCCACCGGACTACAGATCGGTATGGAAGGAGTTTGACAACATCAAGAAGCAGGACATCAAGGAGGGCAAGGCCTGGATGTACGATGCCAATCCGTTCAAAGTTATCGAGGAGAGAGAAGCGGCAAAGGCTGCCGCAGAGAGAAAGCGGAAAGAGCAGGAAGCCGCGAGGGAAAAGGCTGCCAACCTACCCGGAGCAGCTGGTCTGGTGCTAAGAGGAAACGCTGCGGCTGCCGGAGGCGGATTCAACCCGATGAAGGGCTGGACGAATATACCCAAAATTGAGATGGGCAACAAGACACGACAGCATTTGGAGAGCCTGCTTCGCCGCGACACCATCTGGAATCCACATGGCGTGGTAATGGAGGCGGCAGCCAGATCCGCAATTACCAAGGAGTTCACCGGCCTGGGATTCCGCGCCAGTCATATCGAAGAGGCTGTTGTGGAGTGCAAGGACCGCGAAGAGACGCTGGAGTGGCTGCTCATACATGTCCCCGAGGACGATTTGCCAAAGTGGGCCCTACCAGGGAGCTACTCAGCGGGAGTCTCAGTCGCAGCTACGAATCTACGACGAGAGGGCGCAACCGAGCGCCTGGCGCTGTCGGGCTACTCGATTGAGCTGTGTAGAAAGGTCTACGATGAGAGTGACGCAGATGAAGGCAAGGCAGCTGAGACTCTGCAGCGCATCCTCCTGGCCAGCGGATCAGATACGGAATTGGATGCACCAAGTGCTGACAACCCTTTGTCTGATGAGGACCGCGATCAACAGTGGGAAGAAGAGTTGGCAAGTCTGGAGGCACTGTACGGGGAGCAGTACTCACGTGTAGGACCAGATGTCTGTGAGCTCAAGCTGGTGGATGTGATCAACGGAGCAACTAAGAATGTCAAGGCTTCTGTTCAGTTCCGCAAGTCACCGCACTATCCCTCACAGCTCATTCTTCTTGTAATCGCAGATCTGCCTTCGTACATCAAGCTCAGCGTCATCAAAAAGGCGCTGGCGTACATTACAGAGTCTCTTCAAGGCGAGGAAATGAAGATGTTCTACGTCATCAGTTGGGTACAGGAACACGTCAACGACATCATTGAGCGGCCCGGTACTCTCCGTGAGATTGCGGCTGTCTCATCAACAGTCGCCGAGGAGAAAGGCCCCACCCTGAAGAAGAAGAGCAGGATGCCCCCGAGACAACCGAAGCCGATATCGTGGGAGCCAGAAAGTGCTTCTATTGGACAATGGATGCAGAGGCAGAAGGCTTCTTCATTCCAGAAGATGGTCGAACAACGCAAGAAGCTGCCAGCCTGGCAGGTCAAAGAGGACATCGTGGACATTGTGAACGACAACCAGATCACAATCATATCTGGCGAGACGGGATCCGGAAAGAGTACGCAATCAGTCCAGTTCATACTGGACGATCTCTATGACAGAGGATACGCCAAGTGCGCAAACATCATTGTCACGCAGCCTCGGAGAATTTCAGCATTGGGTTTAGCAGACCGCGTCAGTGAGGAGCGCGCCATGAGAGTCGGGCAAGAGGTCGGCTACTCCATCCGAGGAGAGAGCAAGACAGGCCCCGAGACCAGGATAACCTTTGTGACGACGGGCGTCCTTCTCAGACGCTTGCAAACATCTGGTGGAAAGATCGAGGATGTGGTGACGTCTCTCGCAGACGTCAGCCATGTGGTCATCGACGAAGTTCACGAGCGGAGTCTCGACACAGATTTCCTTCTCAGCATCATACGGGATGTGTTGAGCAAGCGGAAGGACTTGAAGCTTATTCTCATGAGTGCTACCTTAGACTCGGCAACCTTTGGCGACTATTTCAAGAAGGATGGTTTGAAGGTCGGCTTCGTGGAGATCGCAGGGCGGACTTTCCCTGTGCAGGACTACTACCTGGACGATATCATTCATCAGACTGGCTTTATTGGCAATGACTACGATGGCAAAGCCTCTGATCGCACCCTTGACGACAATCAGCGAGTGTCCAAGGTCATCCAGAATCTTGGTATGCGGATCAACTACAATTTGCTTGCTGAGACGGCGCAAGCCATTGACTCGGAGCTGTCACAGACACAGAAGTCGGGAGGTATTCTGATATTCCTGCCTGGTGTCAACGAGATCAATCAGACCCTCCGGTACCTCAGCTCTGTTTCCAACTTGTACGTGCTCCCGCTCCACGCATCGCTGGAGACCAGGGAGCAGAAGAAAGTCTTTGCGCCACCGCCACATGGTATGAGAAAGGTGGTCGTTGCGACGAACGTCGCCGAAACGTCCATTACCATCGATGACATTGTGGCAGTCATCGACAGCGGCCGTGTCAAGGAGACCAGTTTCGATCCCCAAACCAACATGCGCAGGCTCGAGGAGACGTGGGCATCTCGTGCTGCCTGCAAGCAGCGACGAGGACGTGCCGGTCGTGTTCAGGAAGGCAAGTGCTACAAGCTGTATACTCGCAACTTGGAAGAGCAGACTATGGCAGAGCGGCCAGAACCCGAAATCAGACGGGTACCTCTGGAGCAGCTTTGCTTGTCGGTCAGAGCCATGGGCAACAAGGATGTTGGGCATTTTCTTTCCCGCACTCCAACGCCGCCCGAGGCAGTGGCAGTAGAGGGTGCGATCAAGATGCTTCGAAGAATGGGCGCCCTTGACGGCGATGAGCTCACCGCGCTTGGCCAGCAGCTAGCCATGATCCCGGCTGATTTACGTTGTGGCAAGTTGATGGTATACGGCGCCATCTTCAACTGCTTGGATGACTGCGTGACGATCGCATCCATACTCAGTAGCAGAAGCCCCTTCCTGTCCCCACCTGACAAGCGCGACCTTGCCAAGCAGGCCAAAATGAAGTTCGCCGCCGGCGACGGCGACCTCCTCACAGACCTGCGAGCCTTCCAACAATGGGACGAGCAAATGCAAGCCCGCGCCCCGCAGCGCCAAGTTCGCAACTTCTGCGACGAGAACTTCCTCTCCTACAACACGCTCTCGGACATTGCGTCCACGCGCACACAGTACTACTCAGCGCTGGCCGAGATCGGCCTCGTCGACTCATCCCAGTTCTACGGGCGCTCACAGCAACAGACGGCGTCGCCCTCGATGCCGCTCCTGCGCGCCCTAACGGCGTCCGCGTTCAGCCCGCAGATCGCGCGGATCCAGTTCCCAGACAAGAAGTTTATGGCGTCGGTGTCGGGCGCGGTGGAGCTGGACCCAGAGGCCAAGACGATTCGGTACTACAACCAGGAAAACGGCCGGGTGTTTGTGCACCCGAGTAGTACGCTGTTTGACAGCCAAGGGTTCTCGGGGAACGCGGCGTTTGTGTCGTACTTTACGTTGATGGCGACGAGTAAAATTTTCGTGCGGGATCTGACGCGTAAGTACTATATTACTCTCGACTCTAGTGACTTAGTCATCCGTGACATGACTGACGACTCTTATTACAGCATTCAATGCATACACGTTGCTTCTTTTCTCGGGCGCTATTGAGCTAGACACTTTGGGCAGAGGACTGGTTGTCGACGGATGGCTGAAACTGCGGGGCTGGGCGCGCATTGGTGTGCTGGTCTCGAGGCTGCGTGGGATGGTAGACGATATAATTGCGAAGAAGGTTGAAAATCCGGCGATGGATCTCAGGAATAACGATGTCATCCGGGCTGTGGTCAAGTTGATAGAGTTGGATGGGCTGGATGCGTAGGCAGATATAGAGCAGGGTTTACTTTAGACGGGTCATGCCACTGGGAACTGGTAGTGCAATACAAGAATGGCATAGAGAGTAAAAGAACATGCCAAGCAACAACATCCTGCAAAGAATTGATGATCTGGAACGTGTTGAGACTTTAGGTAGATGCATTAGAGGAAGGGAGTGGTTGGTGAAGCGTTGTCTCGGATATCAGACCCGTTACGCAGTTTGTAGATGTCTCTATGGCTTCTTCTTGTTTGCATGTGAGAGACAATGTCCAGCCCAAAATCAGTGCCTTGTAACTCAGGCACGAATTTAGTGGATTATTATCTCGTCATCCAGACCAGATCTCTCTTCACAACACCGGAAGGGCCAGGAAGCTATCGTCTGGAGCACGAGATACAGCACAGGCCATCGCGACGACAGGGGCAAACTTGGGCGTGCACCTCACCTGCTGCGCCTGCTGTTTACGCATCTTCAGGACCTCACCCCCGCCCCAATTTTCCGCCCGCCCACGCGCGTCAATTCAATTCCTCCACCAATTCTCCCCATCTTCGCTCCTTACCGATGCCCCCCGTCCGGCTACCCCTTATGGAGACTTCAGAGAACACCGCGACGCCCTCGCCAACTCCCGCGGCCACGGCGCGTCGCTCCGGCCGCGAGCGCAGGGCCCCCGAGAAATTCCAGCCAGAGGCCAGCATCGCGCCCAAGCGCAAACGCGACGACGCCGAACCCGACGCCGACGGAGACGATGACGTCGAGAATCAGAACCCCGCCGCGAACGACGCCGCCGCCGACGACGATGACGATGACAACAACGACGAGCCGATGACCGACGACGTGGACGAAGACGAGGACTCGCCCGACGAGGAAGAGAAGCGCGCCGCGAGGCGCCAGCAGAAGAGGAAGAAGAGCAGCGCGGCGCGTACGCGAAAGCCGCCTGCGGCGAAGAAGCCAAAGATCAACGGGTCCGCGCCCTCACAGTCCGTGTCCATCCCTAGCAGGCCCAAGGCCGCGAAGAAGTCGGTACGCGTCGTTACAGGAGACCGACGCGATGGTGATGGCGTCTATGGTGAGTATGAGCAAAATTGACGCGTGGATTTCCGTTGCTGACGCGAAGTAGCCGACATTTTTGGATCCGGCGACAACTCAGACGATGTCGCGAGCCGATGGTATCAAAAATACAAAGCGAACAATGAGGCCGCCGTGACGGATCTTGTCAATTGCGTCCTGCTGGCTTCGGGCTGCGACGAACAGGTGACAGAAGATGATATCAGGGATCCAGATAACATTCAAAACCGCCTGTCGGAGCTGCAAGACCTATACCAAGAGGTCCGTTTGAGTCCTGACTAATTCTACGGACTGAGCTCAAGCTGACAACCTCTTAGAAACAAGTGACAGACTATCCCCTGAGCAAGATCAAAGAGAGCAGAGAGTTCCGCGAATCGCTTGTCGGCTTCTTCAAGTCGTTAATCAATGTCTTCCACGAGACGGATGCCCTTTACACGGACGAGCCCTTGATGGAAAACATTGCGCGCTGGGTGTACACCATGTCATCGTCTACTTTACGACCGTTCCGACACACCGCCACCACTGTCGCATTAGCCATGGAGCTTGCTTTGGCTACTGTGGCAAAAAAGCTCGACGAGCGAGCCACAAAAACTTCGCAGCAGCTGGACGCAGAGAAGGCGCGCAAGGGAAAGAGCAGGAACGTTGACATGCTTGCGAACTTGAAGAAGTCGCTCACCGAGGCGAACAACAATCGCGAGACATGTGGAAAATACATGCTGGACTGTTTCGAGGTCGTGTTCGTGCACAGGTATCGGGATATCGATGCGCGGATACGGGCCGAAAGTGTCGAAGCGCTTGGGTCCTGGATCTGGGTACTGCCAACGGTGTTTATGGAGCCCGAGTACCTACGATACCTTGGCTGGCTTCTCTCGGATATCAGCGCGCCTACTCGACAGGAAGTTTTGAAGCAACTTGCTCGGGTGTTCAAGCGCGATGCGGCAAAACTTGGCCACTTCATCGACAGATTCCGCCCACGGCTGATGGAGATGGCCACACAGGACCTCGATGTCAGCGTTCGCGTGCAAGCTATCAATGTTATTGAGGCCCTGAGCGAAAATGGCATGTTGGAGCCAGATGAGGTGGACAATGTCGGCAAACTCCTCTTCGACTCGGAACCACGAATTCGAAAAGCTGTTGTAAAATTCTTCGCCGACGTTGTACAGGGCGCTGTGGAGCAGAAAGCCGAAACCATGGGTGGCGACGAGGCGGTCGATGAGATGTTCCCAGAGAGCGATGATGTGGATGAGTTCACGCCCAGGAAAGAATGGGTCGAGATTAAGGCTTTGGCTGAGAATCTAGCAGCCTACGAACATCAGTTGGAGGAAGATGAGGCTGAAGGGCGCCGCGGCCTCGACATGTCTGCAGACATGGCCAGCAGCATCATCGCCCCTGAAACGAGGATGTCGCTAGCGGCGCAAGTTTTGTACGACAGGATGGACACCGTCAGGGAATGGGGCGTCCTCATCGGATATCTACTCTACGATCACACCACCAGCGCAAAATCGAATCCCAAGTCAAGGAGCTCAAACGAGGCACTAATGCGTCAACACGTTGCGCCCACGGCAGAGGAAGAGACGATACTTCTTCAAGTCGTGGTCGCGGCTGTCAAATCAAACCTGGCGCACATTGCAGAGGCCGACAAAGGAAAGAGGGGGGCGATACGAGGTGATCTTACCGACTCTGCAGAAGATGTTGCGCTGAACCTGGCGCAGGCAATTCCTAGACTATTGAGCAAGTATGGAGCAGACGCAAGGACAGCGACTACCGTGATGCGTCTGCAAAGTCTTCTGGACCTCGAAGTCTTCCAACAACTTCGTCAAGAATCATCAACCTTGGACCACCTATTGGAAGGTATCTGCTCGCTATTCAACCGACACAAGGACCCCAACGTCGTATTGGACGCGAGTATCGCTCTGCTCCGAGCACGTCACTGCGACGAATTCCAGGAGACTACAGACTTGAAGATATCAGAGCTATGGGAACCGCTGGTCGACACGCTGCGGGGATTTGACAAGTCTGAAAATCTGTCACGACGTGGCGAGTTGACTGGGCCTGCGCTCAGTAAACTTTCAATGACGGTAATGAAGATGAGCAACTTGGCACGAATCAATGACTGCGTCGATATACTAGAGGCTGAGGGCACGGTGTCGGGCTCACCGGCGCCCGTCATCGATATTTTGGTCCAGACGGTGCATCGGGGTCGTTTCCAGCAACCCGACGATGAGCTTGATGACCTGGAAGATGAAACCACCTCGTATGTGATCAAAACCTGCGACCGCTACTTCATGTGGAAGGTGCTGTCGCTTGTGCGAACGGTCGAGATGCAGACCGACATTTCACCTCAGGCTATTGGCCGATTGGCGAGCCTTAAGAAGCTGTACCAGACGAACTTGATCCACACACTTTCGTCGAGAGCCATCAACGATGATCTACGACTTTTCGCAACGCGCAGTCTTTGCGATCTTCACACACATTTTGCCCTCATCAAGGTCACTCTCAACCAATGGTCATCGGTAGGAGCGGCCAAGAGATATGGCAACCTCCTGTCACTTAGCACAGAGATTCAGCCAGGTCTCGTTCCTGAGTTGATCAACATCTTCGACGGCGCCGAGCGTTCCTTCGCCAAAAAGACCAAGAAACATCTCAACGAACCTGCTGAGGACGAAGATCCTGTTGATGACGAGCAGCTCTCCGAAGCAGATGACGATGAGGATTTGACGCCCAGTGAGACCCGTGCTGCAGGGCTCCGTGCAGAAAAGGCCCTGTGCGAGCTCACTTCAGCATACGTGCGCGCGCTTCTCCGCCATGTCGTCGACGAGACTGGTGCAAATGCCGGCAAGCTGAGAAAACGCCTGCATCGCAACGCGACGAAGCTGGGCAGAAATTACCAAGAGACTCTGGCGTTTCTCGACGCAAACAAGATGCGCGAACAGGCAGCGGCCAAGGCGAGGCGCGCGGCCAGCAGATCCAAGAGCAAGCCCGCTGCTTCCAATAACGCGAACGCCGGCGCCCGTGCCAGCAAGGAGCCTCCGAAGTCTGCGGAAATAGTAGTTGCCGCGGATGACGAGTCCGAAGATGAAGAGGTGCTGCCCGAAGAGGGCACCGAGGAGGACTTGCGGCGGCGCGAGCTGTTGGAGGATCCCATCGAGGACCAAGATAGTGAACATGATGCACCGACGCCGCATGCCGCGGCTGATGATGATTCTATTCTGGGCGACTAATGTAATGAACTCGGGGAAGGATGGATGGATGGACGATTGCCCAATTTCTCGGAGCTAGGCGTTATGGAAGACAGCACAGAGGGAGACCAAACATTGAATTGTGGGATGGATGGAATACGACCCTGACACGCGAAACACTCAACTGGCAATGGCATGAACTGTGCATGACATGAATAACGGTGCGAGCTCTGGTGGGCTTCTCTTTGAACTCTATTACCAACTTCTCTTTCTTCGTAACAGAGCTTGTGTATTCTAATGGAATCGGGGGAGAAACGGAATTCAATGCGTGTTGTTGAGTGAGCCGGTCAGCGAAACAAGCCAAAAAAAGAAGTTACACCATGGACTGGGTGTGGTGTGGTGTTACCGGTGAAGTTCGAAGGGAGGGCGAGACAAGTCGAGCTAAATAAAGCTTTGTTGCGACGGTACACATTTCCCAAGCTTGAGGCAATAGAGAGGACTCTGACATGCCATGAACATATGCAAATCCAGATGCTGTGCTGAATTCGGTGTTGGTGATTCTAAGAGCGTGGTGTACACCTTACGAAATGCTGGCTAATACTAGGACTCTTGCACCAGGTCTGTGGAATTCCGAAGGCTCATGCGAGACTTAATGTGGCAAGAAGCAAATCTGATATCTCAATTTTGAAGGCTCTTCGAAACTCCCATCCCACTAAGGTCCAGTATTGGTTTACAATGATACTTCGCAGCAAGCCCACTCACCACGTGCGCGCTTAGTCGTCCCTGATCTTCGTCCCAAACAGCCCAAACATACGCTGCCACTTCTTTCCCTTCCCAGCCATCGCCGTTTCGCCGTCCTTCGCCCGGACCTTGATCCCATACTGTTTGATACAGCACGTAAACGGCCTGTTACTCAGCTGGCTCCCCGGCGGTCCATCATCCATATCACCGCCGCCGCCCTCATTTCCAGCGGCAGCTATCCGCTGCCGCGAAGGTCCGTCGTCTCCTTCGCCGTCGCTCGAGTCTGGCGGCGGCGCGCGCAGCGGGTTCTGCACGTGCTGGCGGCGCTTTGTCTCGAGCTTGGACTTGCGCTCCTCGAGGTTGCCCCAGAGCTTGAAGAGCCGCTCGCGAAGGGCGTCGACTTCGGCGGCGTTGCGCGGATCGTGGAGGTCGGCGGCGTCTGTGCTCAGGAGTAGCTGGGCGCTGTGATCGTCGACGACGGCCCAGGTTTGCGCGGGGGCCGGGGGCTTGCCCTTGGAGGTCGAGAGCGGGACGACTTCTTCGAGTTTCAGGGCGAAGCACCACTCCCAGCGTTTTGTGGACTGGCTGTGGGCTGAGTGGACTGAGGGGCCAGAGGAGTTAGAGCTCGAGTCGCTATCTTCGTTGTCCGAGAGCATGTCGTATTGAGTAGCGGTGCGTCCGACGGCAAAGTCATTAAGAGAGGCAGGGTGGAAGTCGACGACGCGGACATTGGTACGGTATGTCGCACAGGTAAAGGGTAGTTCGAGATGAACTTCTTCATTGGCGATTGTGGTGCGATACATGACTGGTTTGAGGATTGCGGACAGTGGGACGATTGATCTGTCCTGATGTTCGCAGACGACAATTTCGTTGATGTCCAGAGCAGCGACTTTGGTGGCCTTTTCTGCTTCCAAGGCCTTCAACTTTTCCGCTCGCTGTCTCTTGCGTTTGCTCTTGGCGTTTTCTTGCTTGGGCGGATCATCTTTGGCCTTGCGCTTCTGGCCTGTCTTGCTGAGTTGCTTGTGCTCCTTCTCGTAGTCTCGCCTCCGTCGGATGGCCTCCTTCAGGCGCGGATCGATGGTCTCGCGGTCGGCGTCCATATCGAGGATCTGGACATTTATCTTGTCCGGATAGGTGCGGTCACCCCTGAGCTTCCCTTCAATGTTGACGGAATTGTGGCCATACGCTATCTGGACATTCCGCAGGCGAAGCCAATTGCTCACTTCAACGTTTTCTTGGATGTAGCCGGCATGGGGATGCCAACAGGTAATCTGCATGGACATCTTGCCTAGTGGCCCAGCCCAGTTACCTCCGTCATTCTCTCCTAAAGGCTTTATTTTGCTATTCAGGTAGCCGTACGGGTCGCCGTCTCGGACCGGTATACCATCGGCCCATTCTGTGTTGCCAGTAGTCTTGAGAAAGAAGCTGGCATTCTCGGTATAATCGGAGACCCAGAGAGAAATCAAGTCTCCCTCGTAATACGGCGGTTTGACAACCTGGACAATGAGGTCGGCAAACTTGCCCTCACGAACGTCTTGCAGCAAGGTAAACTTGTCTTTGACGTTGAGAGACTGCCTGAGCATCTGTGAAAAGCGTTCTTCATCGGGTATGAAAGACTTGTCTATCCTTTCGAACATCCACAGGGCATACTCGTTTTCTTTGGCGTCTGGGTCGCGTTTGACCTTCTTGGGCGGCAGCCTGATGGCACCTTTGGCCGAACCACTTTTCCTACATGCAGCCAGCCGCTTATTGTCGTAGATGTGTATTTCGGTCTGGAAGCCTGTCATCATAGAGTAGAAGCCATTACGATTTTGGACTTTGGCCCTGGAAACGATGGCAACGTCACCGGCCTCAGCGTCTGGCATTTCTGCCTCTTTGCGGAAAATGTGGACTTCAATACCGCCCGTACTATCCTCGGTGGATGTGTCATAGAGCACCAAGACACTCTTGTAGTCTATGCACAGGACTCAGTCTCAATTCTACGAGCCGCCCAGGGAACTTAGGAGCCTTACCAGTGCCTCTAGTAGCAATCGGGGCTCTGTAGTCTTTCACCACGCCAATTATGCTCGCAGTCTGGCGATCCCTCAGACTGCCATCCAGAATGTCGCGGATGCTAGTGAAGTCTTTAGGAAGAGACGGACTATCTTGCGCCCGTGGGTGTCGAATCATGTTGGGCAGTAATTAATGAGTGACTGGTGCCAGACTGGCTGACTAAGTGAGGGAGAATGAAAAGGTGGAGTCAAGTCATGGAAGACGCTGTGAGTTTTGAGTTGCACTTTTGAAAGGAAGTTCATAAAGGGCGGAAAACTGGAGTGTCAAGCTTAGTAGGTAGCCTAAGTATGTTCTACGTAAGACGCGTCCCTCAAACAACGCGTGCATGCTGGCAGGATGGTGGTTTCCTTTCGCGGAAGACCAGGCGACTGCGCAGGGATCGCCCACCTTCTGCATTGGGGGGCAGGGACCCCTGTTCAGGGAAGCCCCACCCCACCTAGGTATGCCTGAAGGCCCTAGTGAATGCATTGCCTCCAACCTTGCCCGCCTGCCTTGCCCGCAAAGCAAAAGGCAAGGCCCCAAAACGTTGTTCGTCACCTCTGGATTTTTCTCGACTCTTCCTCCCACCTACATCCATCGTACCGCAACAATTCCGCTTGTTGGTTGTTGTACGCCCGCAATCATCATTCCTGCCCCTTTGGAATCGACAAACAGCACTACTGTGCCTTGCTTGCTTTTCCCTTGCTTTTGCAGCAAAAGCCCATCATCATACCGATTAGATCCAGACCCGCCCGCCCTCCGACTGCCTTCTCCCAAACATCAACAACACCACAACCTATCAAGCAGCCTCCGACAGCATCGCAATCATGGCTGAGCGTTACATCCCCGAGCACCGGCGCACCAACTACAAGGCCAAGGGTGCCTTCGCGTCCGATGTTGTCCGTCGTCGTCGCGAAGAACAGCAGGTCGAGATTCGCAAGGCCAAGCGCGAGGAGAACATGGCCAAGAGACGCGGTATCGGCACAGGTGACAACCGTCCTGGTGCATCTCTGGGTGCAGCTCCAGACAGTGATGATGATACTGCTCCTACAGAGTCACAGGTATGTTTGTGTCTGCCGTTCCCCTTCAGCCATTTCTGCGCGCGCCTTTATTGCATGCCGGCCGTTTCCTGGTGGCCTCGCCATGTAATAGCAATGGCGGGGCTGTACCGTTGGGGAAGCTTCCATGGCTGCGCGCGACTCGCTCCGCTGTTCGAGATGGCCGCGGCTTTTGCGATACAGCCAAAGTCACTCACCACTCGCCCTTCGCCCGCTTCATCATCTTTTCGAGGCTTTGACGCGTCGCCAAACCCTCCCAACTCGCCTAGTCATCCCGCCGCGAGCCCCGCTGCTTGCATCGTGACGTACTCACTTCACTGCACTTCAGCATACTATCATCCCCTGTCGATTGCCCAAAATGCTGACCAGCCATAGTTGTCCGAGGACCTTCCGCAGATGGTACAGGGCGTGTTCTCCGAGCAGATTGATCTCCAGATTCAGGCTACTACCCGCTTCCGAAAGCTTCTGTCCAAGGAGCGCAACCCTCCTATCGAAGAGGTCATTAAGACCGGTGTCGTCAGCCGCTTTGTCGAATTCCTCCGATCTCCTCACACTCTCGTCCAGTTCGAGGCTGCATGGGCTTTGACCAACATCGCATCTGGCAGCGCCGCTCAAACCCAGGTTGTCATCGAGGCCGGTGCTGTTCCTATCTTTGTTGAGCTCCTCGCCAGCCCTGAGCCTGATGTGCGAGAGCAGGCCGTTTGGGCTCTCGGCAACATTGCCGGTGACAGCCCCCAGTGTCGCGACTACGTCCTGGGCTGCGGTGCCCTGAAGCCCTTGCTTAACTTGCTGGGCGACAGCCGCAAACTTAGCATGCTCCGTAATGCCACTTGGACCTTGAGCAACTTCTGCCGCGGCAAGACCCCTCAGCCCGACTGGCCTACGGTTCGTGCAACCCTTCCTCCTATCTACTCCTCTGATGTCTCATGCTGATTATCTTCTTTAGATTATGCCCGCCCTGCCTGTTTTGGCCAAGCTCGTGTACTCGCTCGACGACGAAGTCCTCATCGATGCCTGCTGGGCCATCTCCTACTTGTCCGACGGATCCAACGATAAGATTCAGGCTGTTATTGAAGCCGGTATCCCCCGCCGTCTAGTCGAATTGTTGATGCATGCCTCGACCTCTGTGCAAACTCCGGCTCTGCGCTCTGTCGGCAACATTGTCACTGGCGATGATACACAGACTCAGGTGATCATCAACTGTGGTGCTCTGCCCTGTCTGTTGTCTCTCTTGAGTTCCAACAAGGATGGTATTCGCAAGGAGGCCTGCTGGACCATCTCCAACATCACTGCCGGAAACTCGACGCAGATTCAGTCCGTGATCGACGCCAACATCATTCCTCCTTTGATCCACCTGCTGTCGAACGGCGACCTGAAGACACGTAAGGAGGCTTGCTGGGCCATCAGCAATGCCACCAGCGGCGGTCTGCAGAAGCCTGATCAGATTCGTTATCTCGTCGCTCAGGGCTGCATCAAGCCTCTGTGCGACCTTTTGGCTTGCCCCGACAACAAGATCATACAGGTTGCTCTCGATGGCCTTGAGAACATCCTCAAGGTTGGTGACCTGGACAAGCAGGCTGCTGGCGAGGCACCGGACGCTATCAACCGCTATGCTCTGTTCATTGAGGAGTGTGGCGGTATGGAGAAGATCCACGAGTGCCAGGCCAATGCCAACGAAGAGATCTACATGAAGGCCTACAACATCATCGAGAAGTACTTCTCCGACGACGAGGAGAACGCCGAGGACGGCATGGCCCAGGCTCAAGGCCCCAACGGACAGTTTGGATTTGGTGCCAACGGTGGTCACCAGGGTGGCTTCAACTTCGCAAATGAGGGCGAGTCTATGGACATGTAGGAGGATGTTCCACGAGATTTTGCGGTTGTTGGAACTGCGGCCTTTTGAAATCTGCAGCTTCGTCAACTGTATTCTTTCCTCTACGCCGATGAGGTCTAGCCCGGCCGAGTGTCAGATTCAGAGAGGGAGGTGGGGTATGATGGTGCAGAGAGATGGGTTACTTGCATACTTTTGACGACACAACACCAAGGCCGACCAAGAGCAGCCTATACACCCAATTTCGACACAACACCTACCAACTTTGGTTGTTTATTGCCCCCCCTATTATCCCACCAGACGAGTTCGTGGCCATGATATGGCAACAGGGGAACGGAGAAAGAGAGACAGAGGTCCTTTGGTTGCTTGAAAGCTCCAGCCTCATAGTTGATTACAGCAGAATTGGTTGACTGGAAGGGGAGGGAAGTGTGGGGCCCAGACTGATGGCTTTAAAGCTCATCATGTCCCTTGCTCATTGGCACAAAGGCAATGGATGGACAAGACACAAAAGGTGGTAGCTGGATCAAGGTTGAAGGCTCGCCTAGGACAGGTTTGACATGATGGGCAAACTGGAGTCACAGCACTATCAGATATATGATTGCTTGGGCCTCACATTGGACAGCTTGAAGAAATGGATGGCCATTGCTAGTGCATGGTCACTCCGAAGAGGATGAGAAGGCAAATATATCTCGACCAAGTGGTCGATGATAGAAACAGTAAAACACAGAGGTGTAGCCTTTTGGGACATCGCGGTCAGTAGCTAAGTAGTTGCACCAATGCGAACCCTGTTCACAAATGTTGATTTCTTCAGGTGCATATGGCAATTGATCTCGATTGATGGTAATTATAATCACAATCACTTGGGTGACTGTGAGAACACAGAGTGGATTATCTCAGATCCAGACCTGGACGCGGGTGTAACTAATGAAGCAGGGATCAAGTACCCGCGAGGCTGCTGTAACAAGATGTAACCCAGCTCCACAAAAGTTGCTTATTTGATCCTTGCAATAACAGCAGTTCTCTTGTCAATATTCAACGACATTTCTATTGGCGCAAGCGCTCCGCAAACTTTCCTCGGACAAGCCAGCATCATCGCGCCTTGCAGTCATGCCTCCGTCACTATTTTGAGATTCTGCGCCTGCCGCGTTTCCGACTCTTGTGGAAGTACAACACAAAATATCACAAAGCACCATGCGTCTTCCCCGGATAGATCGCCTGGCGCGTGCCACCCTGTTCAGCGCTACGACGCAGGCCCATACTCGCTGTACAGGAAGCACATATCAGCAGCTCAGCCCACCATCTAGCCTCCTCTCCTCGCGTCAGTATGGGAGTTCCGCTGCTGAGGTGATGGTGGTGGCGCGTGGCACCAGGGGCCCTGGTGGCAACGATGCTCAGGTTACACAATATCCTTTCGAAGCAAGGCGAGGGCGGTCAAGACGGGCTCTACATTCGCCACTTTCGGTACCCTTCACGCATGTACGATCTCATGCAAGGGAGTAGCAACGCTGCCAGCAAAAATTGTAAAGGATTTCGAGTGTCGCGTTAATGGCGGGAGGGAAACGAATGAAGAGAGAACCCTCCATATCACGGGTTCACGAGAAAATGTCCATCGAACATTCCATTCGCTGCGCTCATTGTTGAATAGAGAGTATTCAGCTCAGCCGGCACAACCAGCAGCACAATCAGCAGCAAATTCACAGCCATCACCGTCAAAGGCCTCCATACTTTTCACTCAAAATCCCGGACGTCTTTTGGGGGCCCAGCAAGGCTCCAGCCCTGGTATCCTAGAACTGCATTTCGAAAACACAACTAAGCCTGTACTCATTTCCAGGTCATGGCTTCGTGATGGCTGTGGTTATCATCTATGTATTGATCCAGAGTCACGGCAGAAGACCATCAATCACACCAAGAGACATCGAGGATTGTGACATCGACCAGGCTATGATCCTAGCAAATGGAAGCCTGCAGGTTACTTGGGCGGAGAATGAGAAGTGCGGCACTTCACAACACATCTCAGAATATTCACTGGCGGACCTCATGGCTGCACTGGGCTATGGAATGTCATTCCCAGGTACTCAACGGGTCTATCTGGAGATCTGGGATGCGTGTCGCTTCCAGCAAGATGATGAGTCTTGAAAACTGTGCTACAGCGCGTGGATGGCTGGTGGAGTGGAGTTCTCTAGAGCTTTCACTGATTTCCAAAAATGGGGCTTGATTGTCTTGGAGGATCTTCCTGCTTCTGACTCTGCTGTGATTGATCTGGCGAGTCGAATCCACGCCCCGACTGCAACAATTTACGGAACCGCTTGGGACGAGTCGGACAATGATTCACACCGCCACAATTCACGGCTTTAGCAAGATCTGCTGTGGTCTAGGTCGTCGGCCAGGATCAATTTTTCTTCACTGCTTAAAATCTGGGCAGCCGGGGGACGTGCGTGTCTTTTCAGATGGCTCTCGAGCTGCGTACGACATCTTCTACAATCACCGCTCATACTACGACACATTGTCAACGAAAAGCTTCAGCTATGCCTGTGTAATAGGTCGCCTTCACTTTCGAAGGGACTTCCGCGTCATTTTACATTTCTACAACAACAGTTTTTTGCCCTGTCTCTCATGGTCTCCGTACTCCCTGCTCCCCTTTCTAGGCGGGACGTCACCGAGACCCTCGGATGTGTGCGATAAAAGCTTTAGTACCACGTCAGCCTTGCGTGACGCGTTCCAGATCATCGAAAGCAGTTTAGACGACGCGCGAAACTCGATTGAGATCGCACTGGAGCCTGGGGATTGTGTCGTTTTCGACAACTTCAGGATACTTCACGGTCGCTGCCAGCTCGGTCCCGATCCTCCGTCCAGCAGTGGACGATTCAGAGGCTGTTACATCAACCGCGAAGACTGGATTGTCTCGATGTCGGCGTTCGAACACGAGCGTGGATTGACGAAAAGCTGCACTACTTCTTTCTACCAAGAGCTGTCGGACGCGGAGTCGATCATCGCGCGCCGGATTCTGGGCTTGGACCCGGAGCAGGATACCGAGGCAGGGGTGGAAGCAGGGGCTATGGACAGCCCGCAGTCAGAGACATGGTGGAAGCGCACAGTAAAATCTTGGACGGGACTCTTCGGGTCAAACGGGGTGTGATGATGTTACGCCCAGCACGCCACAGCCAGAACATCGCCTAGCCTCGAGTCGCTCATCTCTTTATTTCCACTGCTGCGGCTATGTACGCCCAAGGGGCAGATACTGCTGCTGACCGCATAGCGGCTGAAAGGGTGAGGGGCATAGGGCTTCGCTTCGGGGCCATCTGGTGAGTAGGCGTCCCGGGAACGAGGTGGAACAGGCCCCCCCCCCCAAAAAAAAAAGCGGTGGAATTTTCGTGTCGGAACAGAGATGTTGAACGGCTGTGGGCGCTGGTCGACTCTGTTAGGTCTCGCCCGTTTTCAGGATCCAGTCCAAGGTGGCTGGAAGAATGGTCACCGAGCCAGAGATCCCTCCTCACTCCTAGTTGGTCCTACAACGCCGATTACTACCCTGATTTTCCCTCCCCCGCGTCTTGCGCTCATTTTGGAACCTAGGCTGAGCGGATCTGAAAGCTAACATTCACTGGAGTTTCTGCGTTGGAAGGACCGCTGTGATCGTTGTTTTCTGTACCGACGGCACTTTTGCTTCTTGCAGGTCAATGGTACGGGGTACGAAAGGCTAGCTCGGCGCTGGTGTGTCTCATCGTGAAAATCAAATTTGGCAAGCGGACGTATCGCAGAGTCGAACAACCAAATGCGGATACCCTAAGTGGGCTACCCAAAGTCGACTGCTCCTTATCGTACCCACGGACTCACTCACATGGAGATCTCGTCCAGTGCGATCAGGACCTTCTCGATAAACTCGACGCCCACCAGCATGCCATCTTGATTGTCTGCATCAGCTTCATTGCATATGCCATCAGTGTCCTCATCCAAACAAGTCAGGCATGTCAGGACGATGCTAGTGTACCGGTCGCCCATAACACACAGCAGCCTGGTTTTCGCCGGGTCCGAGAAGAAAACTTTGCAACGGTCAACTCGCATCTGCTCTCCGTCAGCGCTGTGCTCCGTCCAGGCTAATAGTATGGCCAGACCCGGGTTCGGCTCAAGATGCAGGCTACTGTCGTATGAGACAAAGGGTTGCCACAGGCCAATCTCTAAAAGACAGACCCCCAAGCTGTAGATTCAATGCTGCATCTTGTAGTACGTGAGAGGGTAATCGCCCTGCCTTGTCGGACGGCGGTACAGGTTCTTATGCCACTAGCAAATCGCCCAGCTTCATACTGGCCCCCGTCGGCGGAGCGAAAGCCCTCGTAGCCGACGAGAAAGGTCGAGCAGCGGGAAGAGGTTTGATTCTCGAAGAGCAAAATCGACTCAGGCCGCACGTTCTTGTGGCCGAATTCGCATGTTGTCACGTGGCTGATGCTCTTCACAAGCTGATGGCCATGGGCTGTCGCAGGCTCTAGAGGTCGTAATCTCCATGTGGGTCCGAAACACCAAATTGAAAGACGTGATAGCGTTGCTTGTAGCGTCCTTTCCTCGCATAACGCCCCGGCAATTCAACATGCCAAATGTAAAGGGAGTGGCGTGCTTGAGTTTGTGAGCGAGCTGCCGAACGTCTTTGTGAATGGCCTGCGGACTGCCTCCGCGGGGGACCGAGGTCGAGCCAATGATGTACCAGTTCGAGTTTTCAGCGTTTCCAAATCGTGGGCGTGCCCGTGCCACATGTGCGTTGTACACAGTAGTAGGCGATTGGGTACTTGTCCATGTCAATGGCAGGCATCTAGATATTGGCCTCTCCTCGAACTTTCTTCCCAGACCAGAATTGAAGCGGAACCCGTGTCCAACTCCAGGTGATACGACTACACCAGGCCGAGTCACGATACCTGGATACTGCCCCATGGTCGGGCTCGGCATACCGTGAACAGTACGCAGCAAGACTAGGTCAAATCAGAAATGAGAGCAGCAGCTACATCACTGATGAAACCGGAACTGACAGCGGCTAGGACCCTAAGGGCATATGCCCATGCTAAAGGACATTTCACATCACCCAATATTCTATGGAAGCATATATGTATCCACACCGACGGTCACCAAGTCGATCTAGCACCACCAGTCAAAGCAGAATACAGCCAATACAAAGGAAGGTGGGCGCTCCAACAAGGTGCATCTCGTTCTCAGACATAACAGCCCCAGCCATAAGCTTCGCAGGTAAACCTGCCCGGTCCCCCGAGAAGAATAGAGCGCGGGTGCCACAGCACGTTGGATCCAAATCCCAGGCATACAAACCCGAGCCAAAAGCTCTAGAGGTGTAGAGGTACCCAGTCTCCACCAACCCGATTACACGCCGGAAGAAAATCAACCTTGGCTCGCCTCACCTTCCTCGTCTCTCATCGCAGAGACCAGCGGGCTCCAGCCTGTCCAGGTGCGGCGCACCGACAGAGCCCGACAATGTGACCACAACGGAAAATCCTCCAAAAAGGCCAGCAGAGGGCCCCCTCCTTTCCAGCGTCTATCATGCGGTGAACCCTTCCACTCCAAAAGCGCGCTGCTCGTGCATGTGGACGGTGACCGGCTCAACCACCACGTATGGACCGGGGACCCCGTGTTGGGCCAGCCGGAGTACTAGGACGCGAAGCGTGGACAGTGCACCTCCCGAAAGACTGGTAGTGAATGGAAGAAAGCTCTAGGTTGGGTCCGATCAGGCCACCAGGGCTTAGAAACCGGTGCTCATGAACCCTCGCGACACGTGTCTGCGATGTGACAAGAACTTCCACGGAGATCGAGACGCGATATCTTGGCACATGCGAGAGTTGCAAACCTGAGTATCTTGACGAGCGAAAGCAGGCTTGGATGCAGTTCTGAGAATCATTGCTTGTCACGGCCTCAAGTGGCATGCTATGCGCGGACAGCCACTGGCTACAATACAGGTGCATATGAAATGATCTCGGGATGTACAGAGCAGATGTATCTATATTCAGCCATCTCACATCCTCTTCATCTAGCTTCTTCGCATACAAGCACAGAGCTTCACTCATCTACCATCTAGTGTCTACTGAGTACCAAGCTGGCACGCCTTCACACACATACACACATGTACACACCCCACACACACATCAGACAACAGAAGAGAACCAAGGCTTCCACCCCACACACATATACAGCAGGTCTAGCCCACTAGCTCATGCCCCAAAACCATGTATAGATCCCCCTTTTGACTGATCCCATCGTGGATTAAGAAAAAGAAACCAAGGTCTAGGCAGATCTCTCTAGTGTCTGTCCGTCTGCCATCTGCATGCGTCTTATCTTCTTTCTTTGGGGTGCCCGTACCACGCTCACACCATCTCTCACATGATACAAAAGAAAGTAAAGAAGTAAAAGAGGTGGCCGCCTGACCGTGGACCTGGCCCTCAAAGCTGCAAGCATGAACATCCTATGCTGGTTCTAGAAGAAGAAGGAAATAGAAGGGCAGAAAATGGGCAGAATGCAAATCACCTAGCCCAATCTCCATCATGCGCAAGAGCTTAGGAAGCAGCGAAATGGCCTATTTTGAGACCAGCGTTGCAATCCCCTCGCTACCGAATCCAGAGCTTTTTGGGGGGGGGGATGAGAGCTCGCAGGCCCTTCCTCCCTAGTGCTTGCAATCCTGAAAAACGCCGGTCTGTCCTGTGTCCATGCAAGTCGTAGAGAAGCCTCGTTAGGCCTCACAATATCGTTCGTTTCTTATTTCCTGCCGCCGGTTTTTTTTTTTTTTAATCTTTTTTTTGTTAAAAAAAAAAGGGTTGCAATCGTTCCGGGAAAGTCGAGGAGGTTTCCATGGAGATATGCCGGAGTGTTGTGAGTCCGTCCAGCTGCCTGATTCATTCCCCGTATATAGCGGAAACAGTTGCCCCCGATCTTCTTCGTGTCGCACAACATGCGGAGAAAGCAGGAAGCATAGATGCACAATCACTAGGGAAGGTGACATCCAATAGCTGCTGTGTGGCCACATCAGCAGTCATTCGAGTTCTGATACCCCACACATATCTCCTTCCACCTCTCCGAGACTCCTCGTCCATTACTTGCTGCCTTGCATCATAGCAGGCATCGTCTTCCACACCTGCTCGTTCGGAAGGCGCTGCAGGCCGAAATTCTCATCAATATCCAGCACAATTTTGAGCGCGTTGCGGCTACGACCCAGAGGCGTGTAGTCGAACTTGTCACGCAAGCTGGAGAGAGCCTCAGCAGCCCCTGCGGCCGGCTTGTTGCCCGGGTAAGGGATCGCACGCTGCAGGAACTCGTACGCGGCGAGGGTGAAGCCAAACTGTGGTGACGAGCGCATGATACGCGCGGGTCCGCCCTTGAAGAAGGCCGTGGGACCCTCTTCCTTCAAGATCGTGCGGGCTGCGTGGGTCAGGCCCTTGTAGGCTGTCTCGCCCTTGCGCGTCTCGACCTGCAGGCGCGTCTTGATCACGTCGAAGGGCGTGGTCAGGTACGCGGCGGGCATGCCGGCGATGGCGCCGGCCGACAGCAGCTGCAGGATGCCGAGCTTCTTGGTTGGTGACTCGTGGAACATGTCCTTCTTGAGGTGATTGTAGGTGGGGAAGTAGATAGCGGAGAAGGGGACATCACGGGCCAAGCATGCCGACGCTCCTTTGTAGAGACCGCGGAGACCGAGGTTGCTGATGTGCCACATGGCACCTTGACGCACTGGAGCAACTCCACCAACATCGGATCCCTTCTTCAAAGCCTCGCCCTGGACCTGGAGGCGAATCTTGACGATTTCGAGAGGGTTGGTGAAGACCTAAGACGTAAGACAGGTTAGTGTGCTGCAAGCCCTTCGAGCCAAATTCGTAGAAAAGAAGTCAAACTCACCACTTGACAGGCACCAGCAGCTCCACCGGCGAGAATCTCAGCAGGAATCGCGATCTGGTTCGTGTTCTTGTCCGTGAAGTAGCCACGGACAAGATCATTGACCGTGAGCTTGATAGCCTTCTCCGGCGCCACACCGATCAACTGGGGCACCACACCCGAGTAAAGACCCAACGCACCCTCGTTCTTGACGACCTTCCTGAAACAGTCAATTGAGTTGTTATACAATTGCTGCCCAACGGCGGCCTTTCGCTGGTTCTGCATGCGGGTCTTGACGAGATCGATGGGGTACACCATGAAGGCACCGAAAGCACCGGCCAAACTGCCAAGCGCAAAGTTGTAACTCGACTCGAAGATCTTGCTGAACACTGCGGCCGTCTTGCTCTTGGTCTCGTTGAGCGCCGCGCCGGCGACTCCAGCCATCTCGCTAGGGCTCCTCCACGACGGGTCCAGCACCTTGGCAAAGTCACGCAGGCCCAGGCGGCCTGAGGGCTCGTCCAGACTGGCGAAGTGGAACAGGACGTCGGCCTCCATAGGCGTGAACAGGGAGAAGCGCGTAATACGCGCGGCGTGGTGCAGGAACTCGGTGCGGGTGATCTTGCCGTCGCTGCTGCGCTGGCAGGCGCGGCGAACAATGAGCTCCACCAGATCAATCTCCTTGATCATGTTCTGGAAGGCGCGCACGTTCGCATACGACACCTTGCTGCCTTGTGTGATGTTGCACAGTGTGCTGAGGTTCTCGAGGACGTGGTCGGATAGCTTGTGCTTGGAGGTCTCGAGAATGATGCGCTCGAAGTCATCGGGTTCGATGTAGCCGTCGCCGTCCTTGTCGAACTGCAGGAAGGCCTGGCGGATGCGCTCGCCCTGCAGACCGCGAAGCAGTTGACTAAACTGCGCATAGTCCATAGCATGGCGCTTCTTCTTGCTTCCGATGTACAGCTTGGCCCACTCGCAGTCCCAGTCGAAGGCCAGGCTCTCGGGGCCCTTGTTGAGCTCATAGAGGCGGCGGAAGTCCTCATACTTGACTTGGCCGGCGCGGTCGATATCGAAGAGGCGGAAGGCGATCTCGTACTCGGCGTCGGACTTGTTAAGGAGGTTCTCGAAGGAGACCCAGTCGGTTATGGAAACGCGGCCCTTGCCCTTGCGGTCGGCAACCTGGAACAGTATGCCATATTGGTCGCGCTTGATTCTGTGCTGTCGGTGGAAGGAGGTTGTCAGTCAAACGGGATTGGGAGAGGCGCTTAGCAATGCTGGGTATGGACAGCTGGGCTCACATAGTCCTCGTCGACAGGGGCGACAGCATTGATGAACTCTGTCGGGCCCATGTAGAGCTCCCCCGATTCAGAGTCCTTGACTGCATACTGGTTGAATCGGGCCTTGCTCTGGGCAGAGACCTGAACAGGCTCCTCTGAGCCAACAAGGGTCTCCTTGACGGCCTCTTTCACCTGGATTGTCTTTGACATGGTGGGCAATGTGTCTGCCAGAGACAATGGAGACTGAGGAGTGGCTTGTGATGCAGAAGCACTGCAGGGTGGGGGTTGGCGCGAATGAAGAGCGATCCAGTTACTGTCAACACATGGGGAGGATATGTGACCAGATGGGTGATTGGTGTGCTTCAAGAGTGCTGTCGAGGAATGGGGTCTTGCTGGGACCAACTTTGATGACAGCGGTATCGGTGGGGTCTCAATATGCGCGCAAGGCGGAGTGGCCCTGGTCTTTGACGCGATGGTTCGTATATAGGCTTGCCTTTATGGGTGGACCAGACAATCCAATTCAGAGATGATTGCTGTATGCTGGGAATGATTAAAGCTAGAATGGAAGCATATGCAACTCCAATGAATGAATGTTTGGTCAAGTGCCTTGGAATTGCTGCTGAACTCAACTGGCGCGGTTTGCGCTAGAAAATTGCCGCAGCCCTTGGTATTTTTTTTTTTGGCAGGTGTAGGAAGGTTTGGGGTCAGGATCAAGCCTGCTTCA